>NWUY0300009111.1:0-12503 GCA_004151065.3 Larix sibirica | reverse complement strand
ATAGGAAGGTTACCTTGCTCCGGAACCGGGCCATAGGGTAGGTAAATTTGCAATGGAGGCACCTTAGTCCAGAAGAGGCCACGTGTGTGTGAACCTATTCTGCCGATGACAGAGTGTCCATGACAGAGCGGTAGAACCTGTGAGGAACTACAAGCTTAGATAGTGCAGAGAAAACCATGAGAGAACCTGAGCTCGGATTGTAGCAGATAGATTCCGGAACAAAGCTCGTCTGCAAGCCTGGAAGGAGTCCTCTGTTGAACTGTGGAAGAAGGTTGGGTTGCTTGATAAACCCAGTGAAGGNNCCCACACAAAGTGTCCATTATAATGTATTATTAGAATAAGAAGGGTGGATAAAAGGGTTGACGATATATTTTGAAAAGTTTATAGTAGTTTTGAGTAAATTTGCTAATACAAAGTCAATCACTAATGAATGAGTAGTCTAAATATGGTTAATTTAGTAGTCCAAATATGTTTTGTTTTAGATTTATTTTTTAAATTATTTCAGTTTAAATATTTAGAAGAATTAATAAAATTACACATATTAAGATGGTATAATATAATAAAAATATTTTAAAAAATTATAATTTTGATAAATTGTACAATATTAATATAATAATTTTTTTTTTTAATTACAATTTTATCAAAAAAAATTGATATAACAAAATTTAAAGGGGTCAGATCCATTTATAAAAAGCTAAATTTTTTATGAGTAATTGTATTAAATAATCACATAATCTATAGACCTCAGTAAATCAAACAAACAAAACAAATTGATATAACAAAATTTATTCTAACTATAACTATACCCAACGCCAATCTAAACCCATTAACTATACTAAACATATTAACTATACTAAACATAGACGAATCAAAGCCCTTTAACTGTACTAAACGCCAATCTAAACCCATTACAATGAAGAAATGAAAAAAATTAGAATGAAACAAATGAAACAAATTAGAATGAAATAAATATTCCAACAACACCGATCAAAGCCCATTAGAACGTAGAAATGAAAAAAATACTTCAAAATTTAGTAATGAAGAAATGGAAAATAGTACAAGTTTTAAGTTAAAGTTAAGCCCATGTTCGAGCCTTATTTTAATGCCAAAGTGGTTCAATTTAAGGCAGAATTCTTGGCCTCTGTTGGGGATAATTCAGAAATTCAAAATCTTAAATCCAATATTATTTAGTTTAATTTGATCCTGCAGTTTTTAGCATCAATATAAGAACGCAGATCACTTCAAAATAAAACTTCTGTTCGACAAGTAATTAATACGTTGCAATCTGAGTTTGTCTTCGTGATCCTCGCAAATTGATAATAATTTCAATAGCAATAAGTTATGTCAGTGGAATAAGTGTCCAGTCGCTTAGGTAGAACTGAACAAGAACCAAACAAACCCACAGCAATTCTGCATAGATCCCATTCGTTTTGTTAAGCCAAGTGCGCGACAGATCTTGTCCATCACCCAAGATTTTATTCTCAGAATACTTTCTACAACAATCTGGCCTTTGCCATACACAGCTCCGAAGGCCGATTACAGGATTTATTCTAAAATTTATTCTTACAGGCAATTCTTTTACGTAATACAACAGAAATACAGGAGACCCTTACAACATGTCCTATTCAATGACTTGAGACAAACGGAAGAAGCGAACAATAATCAAACTGATCTCCGAGGATGATTTCGATGAAAACCAATGTCCCCAGAAATGAAACCAGGTAAATCAAACAAGCCATTGGAATGATTGAAAAACTAACGATTGTGGATACCTTAATGAGGAAGCTGAGATTATGGATTCATGGAGGCTAATTGGGATGTGAAAACAAAGTAGCCCACCTGGATTTTTTTGGATTAAAACATTGGGACTTTGACGGGATAGTTATCGATGCAATCGAACCATGGATTCTTAGGAGACTTGGCTTCCACATGGTGAAGAGCCTTCCACACAGCACTGTTACACTTGAAGCCCGAACCGAAGGCAATCTGCCATAGCCTATCTCCTCTGTGGATTCTTCCCTTGGCTTCTGTATATGCAAGCTCGTACCAGAGGGAACTGCTGGAAGTATTCCCCCATCGGTGCAAAGTCATGCGAGATGGCTCCATGTGCCAGGTACTCAGGTCCAGGTTCTTCTGGAGCTCGTCCAAGACAGCCCTCCCACCTGCATGAATACAGAAATGCTCAAAGGCAAGCTTGAAGTCTGGAATATAGGGCTTTATCTTCTTCATCTGGAAAACTTTTCTGGCCACCAGGGTACCAAAGAAGAGGATCTGTTCTGAGAGAGGAAGAACCAGAGGGCCCAGAGTTGTTATATTGGTTTTCAAGGCATCTCCTGCTACTGCCATGAGGTCTCTGGACAGAGAAACCCCAATACTTCCAGTCTCATCCTCCTTCTGAAACACACAGTTGTAGCTATTATCGTCTGCTCCTTTGTGGGTTCTCACAGTATGAACCAGCTCGTACTTGGCTCGTTTTCTGTCTTTTCTCTTATTCGACAACAGAACAGCAGCTCCTCCCATTCTGAAAATACAGTTACAGAGCAGCATGGATCTGTCGTTGCCAAAGTACCAGTTGAGAGTTATGTTCTCCATACTCATCACCACTGCATGGGAATTGGGATTAGCTTGAAGAAGATCCTTTGCCAGAGCAATGGAAATCATCCCTGCACTGCACCCCATTCCTCCAAGATTGAAGCTCTTGATGTTGCCTCTCATCTTGTAATGATTAACTATCATGGCAGAAAGAGAAGGGGTAGGATTGAATAAACTGCAGTTTACTATAAGTATATCCACATCTTTAGGCTTCACCCCAGTTTTTTCAAAGAGCTCATCCAGAGCTCCAAACATGACAGCTTCTGCCTCAAGACGAGCCTCCTTCATGGAAAGTATGGGTGGCTTAGCAAGTACCCCAGGAGGCAGATAAGTATCTTCTCCAAGCCCAGAACGCTCTGAAACCTTCTTCTGAAAGTCAATGGAGTTATCACTAAATGCATTGGCTTCTTCTGTCAAATGATAGAACCTTGGCATGGGGCATTTTATCTCATTATCTGGCTTATAACATGCAAAATCCACCAGATAAACTTGTCTAGGTTTCTTCATGAAGTACACAGTTCCCACAAAGACCAATATAGAAAAGCACACTGTTACACTGAGCAGATTATAATGCAGCTGCTCCCACAGCTGTACTATATCTTCCATACCAAGCCTTCCCAACTCAGCTGCCAAAAGTATCAACAGAGGAGTAGAAACAAGATACATACCATGCTTGATGAGTTGATGATAGCCCAGCTTAACATATTTGAGATTCACTGACTGCAGAAAATCTGGCAATTTCTGTTTGATCTTGATCACAATTGGCTGACTTGGGGAATTGGAGGAAAGTCCCTTGGCCCTATTTTTAATGGCCACTTCTGCAGTCAACCTCTCTTTTTGTCCTCTCATCTCAAAACTCTCTTTGCTTCCTTCCATTCTAAATAAACAAAAAACAGTATGGATGGCCAAGACAAATCTGCCTGGGATTTCAGACTGCTACAAGGATTAGCCAAAATTAAACAATATGGAACTTCAGATTTAAGACAGATCTGGCTGCCTTAGATTTCAAATGGGCCAACCTATCCAAGGATGGCCAAACTGTAGTTCAACTATGTAACAAGCTACTAAAAGTACACTCTGATTCAATCTCTGATCATTGCCTCCATTCCAGTTACAATTATATAACATAAAACTTACATATCCAATCCTCTGGCCCTTCTTATTATATAATAAAATTAGCAATGCAGATGGGCAGTCCAGCAGCTTAAAGAGCACACCCCTCTTGAATGAAGAAGAGTGCAGGAAACCAAGTTGGTAGTTGGCAAGCTTTAACTACACGAACAATAACTAAGCCGGTTGTCTTCTTCCGGCAAAGTTTAGCCCTGACACGCAATCCCGAGTGGCAAGGAAACTAAATGACAGCCTCCCTTAAAAAAAACTTGCCAACTGTCAACCATGGAGCAGAGTCAAGTCAATATCCAAGAAGAAAAGTGCCACCATATGTCTTAAATGTGGTTGCTCATCTGCTGGGATGAACTTGTCGTGAACGCATCGAGGCATATAACATTAACCTTTTTTTTTTCAAAGTAGCTCAATGAACCAACAACTCCCTTCAGCAAATGCCATGTTCCATATTGTCATTTTTTTCTCAAGTTTTCCTTTTCTATTCAATTCTTTTCTTATTTTATTTTCATTAACCTGTCATTTTAACCCATTCGATCAATGGAAGCGCAACGAAGTGATTGACTGAAAAATTCGAAATGCAATTTACTCAATTGAGTATAAAGAAAGCAAAGATCACTCGATTACAACACTCCAAAATTTGAAAATCAAACAGAAATTATCGACTGAATATAGAATATAGAATATAGAAGTAGTCTTAAACAGTTATCAGATTTCTACTTTCTACTTTTTCTTGTTATTATCAATAGACTTTGGAATTTGGTTATGAAGTGTGATTTTTGGAATTGCATTTTTTGGTATTTAAATGTATATAAAGATTCATGGATCAAATATTATACGATCAAATGTCCTTATTATACGAGGTATAATCTTAACAACTTATATTTACATTTTCAACTATTTTTTTTAAATAATCATTTAAAAAACTCACACCTTATAATTTAATTATTTATTTATTATTATTATTTTGTCAATAATCTACGTTGGGCCTAATCAGAAATGCAATAGAGACCACCTAATCTGTTTTGATTTGAGGGTATTCTTGAGTAGACCTGCCAACCTAACTCTCACCTATATTTGATCATTCCATTAACTAAAACTTTACCAACCTTGCCTACCATGTGTCCGCTCTCATTACACTTCTCAATAAGAGCTTTAAATAATGGGGTTTTGCGCTCTGTGTTCATACACACCGCCATTCCAAGTAGGGGATCGAATATTTAAGCGAGGACATGTGGGATTAAATGTCCTGAAATTTGATGGCTTAATTTCTCCCATCAAAGTCATTGTTCTGGATTTTGATGGCAGTGTCACAATACCAGATTTGCTGTTCCATCATCGCGACTTTTACTCGTGGCTTTCGAGCTATTTTACTGTAGCTCTTTATGGGTTCTTTTTTCGATCTTTACGGTATTAATATTCATGTTAAATAAATAAATCATATAATATTTTATAATAATAAACATTAAATTTTTTAAAATATTATTTAAATAAATTTTTATTTAAATGTTGAGGGATTTTTGTATTGTATTATGTGAGGTATGGTTTTAGGAATATCCTCATTAATAAATAATGTATATTTATGGCACTTGACCTTTTCATGATTTTTATTGCAGGGAGAGTAGCGGAGCACTATACCGGACAATTAAATCGTTTTCGATAATCGAAATTTTGCAAAAAAGGAAGTGTTGAAATTGCAGTTTGCATTGTTCAAATTGTTATTTCGAGGTTTTGGGTAGTTTTATAATCCAATATTTACTCTAGGAGCGATTATACTGATTGCTGAAATTACATAATTGCAATTTTTAGGGGCGATTTTAGTCAGATTTAATAAAAAACATGTATGAAAGCTGGGGCATTTTGGTTGCTCTTTATCCTACATGGAGAGTAGCGAGGTGCTTACAACCCAGTATGGGGGAGATGTTGTCACGTTTGTCATAGATCCGGGTTTAAGATGGATCTATGCTAGTAATCCACATCAACAATTCTAGTGCAATAGGGGTATTTGAGGGTGTTGAATCTATTTATGGATTCAAAAATACAATTTAAACACTATAACGTTGATCCTAATAACACTTGATCAATTTTTCTCATAACTTTGCATCGTACATTATAATTCATTGCATAAGGTGATACTCAACATGTGAAAAAATGGAATTGAAACTAGCTAAATGAATTTACTTGTATTTAAAATCATCTATAAAAATGAAGGTGATTATTGTTTGCTAAAAAATCATCCATTTATTGAATCATAAACTAGCATAGATCCATCTTAAACCCGGNTATCCATAATTACAAATACACCAGCATAGATCCATCTTAAACCCGGATCTATCAAGCACCAAGAGATCCAATTTCTTGAGGTGTAAATTTTTTTTAAAAAAAATACACCTCAACATATTTGATCCCTCTCTATCTAGGTTTAACATAAATCAATATAATAATTTTTTCTTTGTTTAAGTTGACATGATTTGCATTTGTATTTCTTTTTTAATAGGAACTATATGTTATATAAAGTTACACAACGTTGCGCTTACAACATCTTCCCATACTCAACTATAAAACACTTACAACATTTCCCCATACTCAGCTATAAAATACCTCCCTACTTTCGATACAATAACATAAAAATTGTTTTTTATATTTCAACTTTGTTTTTATGAAAAAAGAAATTCAAAATAAACTTATTTCATGACCTAATATGATTTGAAGACCTTTAGTGTCACAAATGGCTTGAAAGTCATACCTAATGGCCCAACGAAATTTCCTTTTCTTATTATCTTGATTGATGTGAGAGCATTAAGATCTTAAAGGATACATATGGCTTGGGAGTGATACCTAATGTTCAAGAGAAATTACATATTTTTGGTAACATTTATTTATTTATCTTGTTTTTAAGGAAAAAAGAGATTGTTATTCATATATTGAATTCAAATTATATTATTTATCTACATACTACACTTGCATATATTAAGAACGGTGTTTGTATCTTTTTTATTAAGAGTTAAGATAATTTGGATTAGAAAACACTACACTACAGTGTGGGGATACTGTTCCATTTTTCTTCAACTATATATTGCATAACATATCTCCATACTAAGCATTTTATTTTTTCTCAAAAAACTAGTTTGATAGTGTCCAAAATATATATGGCACTTAACTAAACAACATGAAGTGAACAAAAGAGTTGATTGACGAGGATGCAAAAAAGCCTTATCTAACCTCCTTTAGGAAGATAGTGTCATTTGCAAGATGAACAATAGCCTTTGAAAAATCATCTGCATCCTCTCAACTCCCTATGAATGTGAGGTTAGAGTGCATTTTGTGAAATGAACATTAGCCTTTGACAAATTATCTACATCCTATCAAATCCTTATAAATGTGTGTGAAAGTGATGCCATAAAAAGTGTTTGCCATCATTTTCTATTGTTTCCCAATAAAACCAAGAGATATATGTATTAATCGAATGAGACATTCAGCAGTGTATAAGTAAACTTGAATCACCAAAGCCCCACATTTTCTTCACATTCTTATCCTTAGCACATTCTGGAAGGCATATAAGAGCCATAAATAATGCATGATTATTTGACCTAATCCCTAGAACTACTTTGATTTTTACAAATGATCATCATGAAAGTATAGACTTACTCCGACTCCACTGACATATATAGCACCCTAACTAGATCCATAAAAAAACACATCTAAGACATGTCTATTTCCATATTCATATTTTCCAAGGGTATTTTGTGTGACTGCCTTGCAAATCACAATCACCATTGATCTCACTTGAGATATCACCTGAAAAGGAGGTTTTTTTCCTAAAAAATCTAGGAACTCATAAATATCTGTATTCACCATATTATGAATCAGGAAAAATCCCTATATACCTTCAATTCTTTTTTTTTCATGCCACTTTTTCATGCAAGCTTCCACACAATCACCCATCCATAAGTTTTTAAATCCTATCATATGCTCTACTTATATCCATACTTTAGAACATACTATCACTTTATAAGTAAATGAACTAGTATTTCATCATCCCCTTTATATAGCATTCATATCCCTAGACCATACTTATCCCTCCTTTGTAAAGCATCCCAAGTCAAAGCCTTGTTCTTGATAGCAAGTCACACAAAAATTCTAGTCATTTTAGGGGCTTGTAACTTCCAAATCTTTCTACACCACCACTCCTCCTTTTGGCCTTTTGAACATGTTATTGCTCTACATCCCATGCAAGTTGTGTATTCCCCCAATGATTTTTTATTAGACCAAGCCAATGTATATTCATCCTCCTTAAGTCTAATGTGACTCCTTTGCAAACTATTTATATACTATAGTCCACATCACAACATTTTCCCCTTCTAATCCCCAATAATGGCTTTTTTCCATCCCGGAATAAACTATTACCACTTGGTTTAAAATAGTATCATATATACTTAAGTGCCTCAGTTATCTACAATGGGAACATGATCATGTGTTTGCACCTAATCCATGGATATGAGCCTAAACTCACGTGCTCCCCTTTGCCCCACTCTCCATGTTAGCTAGGTTCCAATCATAGGGAATGCTTGGACTAGGTATTTCCAGTGAGAAGAAAAATTGATTACATATTCCCTTGAATTCCTCGTCCAATCTACAAGAGGACCAATCTTAATGTACTTGTGCTCAATTATTTGCTTCCATGGAACTTATGTTCTAAAAACCCTCCAAACACTCTATGCTACCAATGACTTTACAAAAAAATGAATGTTCTTTAACCCCCACCCTTCGTCCTCTTTAGGATTTGCAATGTTCTTCCATTTAACGAGAGAACTCCTTTCATTTTCATTTTCCCACAACCATAGAAATTTGAATCACTTTGTTGTTATAGTATGTAAGACACCTTTAGGGATGCATGCCAAGGATTTCCAACTAAAGGGATTGCCTCTAAAACTATTTTGAGCAATGTTAGCCTTCCACCTATTGACAACCATTTGTTACACCAAAGATTTATTCTAGATTCACTATTTTCCAATAACCAACTCCAATCTCATTTCATACCCATTTGATCCAATGTTTTAAAGGGGAAATTTTCTTTAATTGGTGTTCTAAATCTTGTTCTACTCGATAAAATTTTATTATTTTATTTTTACACATTTACCTCCATCCTTATTCCCATTGTATAAATCTAAAACTTATTTCATCCATTGTGTTTCTTTTCGGGGACCATTACTTAATAAAAAGACACCATCCATAAACAAAACATGCGTTGGATATAAAATCCTTCTTATCTTTACCACTTTTATGAAAACCCCTTCTTATTTCTAAGATAGCCCAACTTAAATCTTCATCAATAATTATTAATTAAAAACAATAAAATAGATAATGAACACCCCTGTCTCAACCCTCTTAAAGGGGACCATTACTTACACATTTACCTCCATCCTTATTCCCATTGTATAAATCTAAAACTTATTTCATCCATTATGTTTCTTTCCGGGGACCATTACTTAATAAAAAAACATCATCCATAAACAAAATATGCGTTGGATATAAAATCCTTCTTATCTTTACCACTTTTATGAAAACCCCTTCTTATTTCTAAGATAACCCAACTTAAATCTTCATCAATAATTATTAATTAAAAACAATAAAATAGATAATAAACACCCCTGTCTCAACCCTCTTAAAGGGTTGAAAAAATTTGAATCTAACCTATTTATGAGAATTGCATAAGACATTAAAATCATGCAACTCGCTATCCATCTTACATTTAGATAACTAAATCCAACATGAACAAGTAAAATCTTGAAATAGAGTCCACTCACTTTGTCATAGGCATTTGAGGAAGTCAAAATTTAAGACCATGGTTGAACTCTTCTTAGTTTTTTTTATTTTTATTTTGTGGAAAGTCTATTACCCCTATAACATCATGTATTTGCCTTTCATAAAAAAAAAGGAAAACTACTCTTCGGAAATTGGTTCCTAGATAATTTTCTTCACCCTGAGAATGATTATCTTTTTCATTATATTATACACGATTGCATAGGGATATTTGTCTAATGTAACACCCCACATTTTGGATTTCAAAAACTAAACTATAATATGGCTTATTCTTGTTATTTATTTGCTTAGTATCTATTCTTAGGAGGACATGTGGACCTACTTATTTGTGAACAATATATGAGTTTGACTATTTTATGTTATTAATAATGATAGTTATTTGATTTCCTTCCGGCATTAAAATTTAAAAATGAAAGTTTGGGTACATGGTTACTAATTTGATATATATTGTGAATGGATAATTAATGCAATGCACATGGTAAATGAATATGATTTTCACACATTAAATGCTAATATGTAACATTATTTCTAACATGAATTGTTAAATGGTTATGCATGGAGATGTGTTTTTGGTAAATTAACTTACAAGTTAATGGATTAGGAAATAGACAAGTAATTGTATTACTGAGGTAACATTGGTTTCATGGACATCAAAGGGTAATTGTATGTTATTATGCATTATTTTTTTATTTAATTAATGGTTACAAACATTGTTATGATATGTGGGTAAGTATGGTTTTGATAAGAAGCATGGTTTCTCAAACTAGTTATTTGATGACATAGCTCTAAGAACAACAACAACTGCACAAAATAATTGATGCTAGGGTGTTGACCATAGTTCTATTAGGAGGGGTGAAGGTGTTTCCCAATGTGTATCGTATGAAATTTGGAATTGAGAAAGGGTAATGTTAGTGACACTCCCTATATCTGTGATGGAAACTATTGGTCGCATGTTGGAGAACTGTAACATCCCTCAAATTCGACCCCTATTGTTATTATTCTTGTTAATATAATTATGAATTTTGTAAGCGACCCTGGTGAGGAGCTCAAGGCCAAGGCCCCACCAGAGTACCTTGAGTGTATTCTTCCTAGGTTGTAAATACTATTAATTACTTAGGATATCAAAGGACGTCTTTCAACTAAAAACGACAAGGCGCAAATTCACTAAGAGGAAAGAATCCAGTGGTTAGTAGGAAATAAGTGTGACGACAAATGACATAGTAGTGTCGTAAGCACTTAAGATAATTTATCGGTAAGGTCCTAGGAAAGGATACCTTTAGTAATGGTTATCACTCGGTTAGCTAATTGTAGGAGTTATTAGGTAAAAATATGCTAGAAATAATTCAAGCATAGGATGTCTAGGGTTTTACATATTTAAAACCCACTAACCAATAATTATCACAAACTAAATATTTTTCTTAAAATGGGGCCAAGTAATCTTTTACTTAATACCCTAAGAAAGGATAGAAGGAACATACCTCATAAGGTATCTTGTTTTGAACCATATTATACATATAAAGATAGGGAATTATATACTATGATTCACCTTTAGAATTGAATTATATGCAATACCTTTAGCACGGATCTACCTCTGTAGGATGAGATTTAAGCTTTTAGCAATAACCGAGTTTTTGGATTGTGATATCCCTTCTGTGGTCATAGCTGCAATCATTAACCTCGTAGTATGCAAGCTACGCATTCATGGCAGAGCCATTAAGGATCGTTTGTTTTTGCTATAAGTTTAGTCCAACGCCGTTTTGAGTTTACCTAAGTATTAGCTGTATTTCCTATTCCCTTCTGAGATCGGATCTCCGCAGCATGGTGTATTTTATTGTTAGAGAGCTACGGTTGATTATTGTACATATCTGAATATATAGTGGGAAAATCCTTTATAATGGTTTTACTGTATTTTATTTTAGGTACTATTCAATGCTTTAGTTAACGATTTACAATGTCTTAAAAATTGTTGTTGCAGAAGAGCGTAACTCCGGCGAAGCCTTATATTCTTACACTTTTGTGTTTTATGTTCTTTTTTATGAAGAAGGGAGTAACCGTAATCTTTAATTTTTAGTTTGGACCTTGATGGCAGCCTTAAAAGGTCGCAACCACCCGGGGGGTTTAGAGTAAAATTAAAATATATATTTCTTTTTGAAGAGTTAGACAAAGGGTAGCGATCCATAACCCTATTCTTCGAATGGAAATTTATATATTTAATGTATACGATCTTTTCTTTTTACTTATCTCTACTCTTTATAGTATTAAGGAGATTTGATGGGTATGATAATATTATATTCATCTTGGTAGGTGTCAAAACTGAAGTAAAGTATAGTTTTGTTAACATAATAAAATACTGTAAACTCTTGGTATAAGAGTGTAGGTAGATATCAAGCCTAAAAGTAAAGTTTAAAAGTGTCGATAACTCAATATAAACTCTTAGAATAAGAGATTACTTTAGAGGTTTAAACCTAGAAAGGCATTAATCTCTTATAGGGGTATGTTTTTATTAGCTTTTATACTATTCGTTTATATTCTTTTTATTAGAGATTAAAAGATATTGTAATATATATACTTTTAGGTATACCAAAAAAAAAGGGGGAATGTTATCTTTTTATCAAATTAATAGGTAAGATTTTAAATAATAATTTTAAGAAGATAAATTTTATATTTATATGTTAGATATTTTCTCTTGGGTTGTCTTCACAAGGGATAAAAGGAGATTAGTGGAAAAGGTGTAGTCCTTATTCACATTACTAAATGAATTATATAGATCTTTGCTATAGTTTGGTGCAATTTTATTAAATAAGAAGTAGGTGAACTAAATCCTTGTAGTAACCTTGATGCTAAGGATGCTCTCTATAAGAGAGACTAGAGAGAATGGAGGATGCAACATTTGAGTTGCGAAATGTAATCCCTTTGCAAATCATTAATACTAGTGGACGTAGCCCAAGATCCGGGTGAACCACGTG
>NWUY0300009110.1:38732-49477 GCA_004151065.3 Larix sibirica | reverse complement strand
ATAGCTCAACATGTCCCTTATGGGATTTGAACCTGGGTGGGGAGGATAACAATCATTCCTCTCATCCACCTCAGCTAGACCCAATTGACACAGCTGATCTTATATTGTATCATTATTGTATTTATATATTTGGGTAAAGCTGACCTTATACATGTAGGCTCAAAACCCTCTATTGGGAAACCATCCTACTTTTGAGTTTGTTATTTATACACCCACTTTTATTTGTATTTCTCATTCAAGTGATTCATTCATTTTCTCCAAATAAAGCGAATTGCCTATGGGCACCTATCAAGTGTTGCAGTCCCTTTTGTGCTTGGGTTTTTTCTCTCTCTAGTGCTCTTGTTCTTGGTTTGTGTTCTCTCCCTAGGGTTGTGCTAATCTTGTGTGATATCTTTCCAAGTGTTGTGCTAGTTATTTCTCACTTTATTGCAGAGGGTTTGTGTTAGTTCCATTCGATTCTCTCTATGTCTCTTATGGAATTTCATTAGAGCAAGAGTGAATCCTCACTTACCTAAGCAGCTGATCTAAGGATTTTCGCTAGTGGCATTACAGAACTAGGGTTATTGGATCATCTCTTTTCTAGGGTTTCCTAGTTTTTTTTTGTATAGATTAAACCTTGCATCAAGGGCCAAGGCCAACTCACTCTTCCTTCCTTTGCTCTACAGCAAGAGGTAGTGCATTGCAGATTTTTTTCCTCTGAAGAAGTTGGCACTTTTCTTTCCCTCTTGGGTCTATCAAAGCAATCTTTTGAAAACTTCTTTTTTTCTTCATACAAAAGCTTCTTCTTTGTGTTGTTATGGACCCAAAGTGGATTTTTTTTCTGATTAAATGGGGCTAATTATAATATTTGGGCACACTCCAAATCAAATGATTGCTCTTCTTTGGAGAAAGGGCTTGTGGATGTACTTGGAGGAGTCCTTTCCTCTTGAACTCGATGGCAACTATGAACTCATAAGTCTAAAGAAAGATAGATATCTTGAGCTAAGCACCCTATATGTCAAGTGAGATCTGATTCATCACACCAAGGACAACAAAAATTGAAAGGAAATTTGGGATACCTTCAAGACACTTTGGAACAATGAAGATCATTGAGGTAAACAAACTTGAAATTGATCTTTCCAATCTCAAAGTGAGTGATTTTGATAGCATTGAGTATATTTCATTGTTTAAGACCTTGAAGGATGGTATCGTTACATCAAGAGGAAAGGAAAAATCAAATTTTGAATGAGTAATATTGTTTTGAATAATCTCTCTCCAATGCTCAAATCTTTTGCCATCCGATTTTATAGTATTGCTTTAGTTATGAAGAATTACAAGAGTCAAGACCCCTTCCCTTGAGGAGGCTTTCTCTAATCTTATCAAGCATTAGGTCACATTGATGTATATGGGATTCTGACTTAATTCCACTAGGCCTAAAGGTCCTCGTCCAACAACAATGCTTAGATCCTCTACTTGTGGGGGTCGGTCCTAGTCCATCCAAAATAGGTCTTCATTGCCAAATGTTGTTGGTTGAGACTCCACAACCCACTCCGATGAGGGATTAATATCATCCAAGACTATGGTGCTAGAATTAAGGGTCTTGTCCAACAATTGGTTGCACCTCAATCCAAGGTTGTAGTTAACCATAGATAATATCATTCAATTATTTTTGTTTCAAACGGTTTCGCTTTTTGGTATGTATACACTCAAAACACTCCAATTGTGTTCACAATGCATACTCAGAAACATTGCATGTTTGGCTCAAGATCTAAATTGCAAACTTTTGCAAACTAGGGCACTAGCTACCAAACTACCCCCACCAATAGGCTGCACTAAGAGTTGATAACAAAGAATATTTAGTAAATGAGCTTGAAACTTTGACTAAACTTTTTCAATGAATAATATAACTTAAAAACTTTGAAATTACTTACCTGGTGAGTCCTTGGATCTATTTCAGATAGCCATAATTATGACAAGTATTGATACTTTCATTGAAATGTAGGAGCTTACAATGTATCTTGTCTTGTATCTTTGCATTAGGGACCACACATTGTTTGTACGGTAGTGTACAAAACTGGTCAATTCAAGCAAAAATGGTTGGTTTCGATAACACTAGTTTCAGGATGTGTTGATGCCATCATCGACAACACCAAGTTTGGAGATGTTCTTCATGTTAAAGGAGCCATATCACATCTTCTTTCTATTTATCACATCCCTCACACCAATTAAAGGTGGAATTTTGGCCAAAGCGATGGGTTGTAAATGCCATGAATGATGGTCTTAAAGTGGTTGCCTTGGGATATTTTGATTGAAATCGTTCATATGTGCAACTGAGGGAAGTCTCCTTATTGGAAATAGAAAAGGATTTGTTGCTATCATAGCCAATGTTGACGAGACTAGCATTCTATGCGTTAAACATTTGGGATATACAAACATTGGGTTTTCGCAACATATGAGTTGTCTACCCATGTTTGATGATCTTCTACTAATTGGACCACCTAGTTGTGCCTTTGAAGGGTGTGTGCTGGGTAAACACCTCTATTAGTCCTTTTGTAAGGAAAAAGTGAGGTGAGCTTCTCAACATCTTGAGTTGGTTCATAGTGATATTTTTGGGTATATGGCTACCTGTTCTCTTAGGGGATCTATATACTTCCTCACCTTCATTGATGATTTTCCTGTTTCCTTTGGATATACACCATTTGATCCAAGGATGAATCTTTTGGGAAATTAAAAGAAGTCAAAATATTGGTGGAAAATTAAAGCAAGAAAACTATTAAATGTATCAAGATTGATGTTGGATTAAAATTTACCGACAACGAAATCAAAACAGTTCTCATGGCATCTCTTACCAATGGATTGTTCCCTATGCTTTATAGTAGAATGGAGTCATTGAACAAAATAATAGAGTCATCATAGATATAACTGGGTGCATGCTTCACTCCAAGCAAATGGAGCTTAAATTTTTGGGGGAAGTAGTTGTCTGTGGATCCCACATCATCATTTGGACGCTTACTTGCTCTGTTCAAGGTATGAACCCCTATAAAAATGGTATGGAGACAAACCCTCAATTTCACATTTTAGAATTTTTGGATCAAGTGCATGGTTCCACATTCCTAGTGAAAAGAGAAACAAATCAGAACCTATAAATCATTGCTACATTTTGGTGGGCCACAATGAAGTTTCCTAGGCATATTGTCCATATGAGCCTCCTCTTAACAAGGTGATTGAACGCAAAGATGCCACCTTTGATGCAGTTCCTACTCAAGGTTCGCTAAGAATGGATCTTTCTTCACATGTTGAATATTCCCAATATGTTTTTGTAGATTTTCCTCCTGCACATTATGATGTTGGCCCTCCTTTTAATTCTATTTTTAATGTTTCCTCAAGGAGTCTTTTTATAGTGACTAGGAAAACAAATGATGATGACGAGGACCTTATTTATGATTCGTCTGGATCCAATCCCGTGGAAGTTTCTTCTCCTATACTCAATATTGCTTCCAACACTCCTCTAGTAGTTGAGCAATTCAATGATGGTGAAGAAGACATATTGATTGATCCATCTAATCCAACTCCTCTTCCTTTGGCCAAGTCAAGGCTTATGCCCAAGTGGGCCATATCCCCAATTTTAGACGATGTTGATTTTCTTGCACCAAAAGGTGAACCGGATTGTTACCTTCTAATCTTGCACTTCAAATGTTACAAAATTCCTTAACCAAGTGAAAACCTAGAGGAACTTAGGAAGGTTACCCATTATCGCGACAATAGCTCTTCCTCTTAGTTTAGGTTGGTAATTTTCTGGCACAAGGGGGGATACCCTAGAAAGATCATTTATGATGTTCTTTAGAGTTAAATGGATGGTGGATTATCACGACCAATGTCTATTCAATTGGGTGTTGGAGTCAAGATCAATGAGAAAGAGGGTTTGAATATGACGAAGAAGACATAATTAAGCCATTCACTAGTGTGACATAATTAGTCCAAGAAATTTTTTGTTCAAGAATAACTAATAAGTGAGAGTCCTTAAACAAAATGCACCATCACAACCATGAAATTACAACCAAGAAATACTGTGGAACCATGAACAAGATAAAGATAGCTGTAATATGGAAACCCTGGATGAAGAAGACAAAGTAGGACAACTTTTTTATTGAATGAACAACAAACAATACATCATTTCTTTGAATCTGATTTCACCACAAGATCAAAAGGATTGAATAGGTCTCACCTAGTCTTCCTCCCTAGCTAGGGAAACCCAAAAAATGAAGGAAAACAGTCCTAGAAGAAAATTACGACAACAAAAATCCTTCAATAATTCAAGGATACATCAAGGATTAGGGAGGGCATACAACCTCTATCCTAATATCTTCTTATGTGACAAACTTTCTCTTCTCCAAAGATTATTTCAGCAGCAAAAGCCGTGAAATTTTTGCAAACACCCTAATCATACATGAAAAGAATAAAGAGATGGAAAAAATTCACGTTGAGCAAGTCTTTCTACCAATCCTACGAAAGATATTCAAGTATGCTTTGAATGGGACTCCAAATCTTCCAACCATGACTTTAGCAAATGAGAATAGATCTATATAGCTTTCTTTTCAACAACTTCTCCAATAAAATATTATTTCTTTTAGAAGGCCCTAGAATCCTCCTTTAGTGGAGTCCTCCCTTTTGCCTTTTGAATAAGTAAATTGGGTCCATATTGCCACATGTCATCTTTTTAATTCATGATATCCTTTTAAAGCATGCATTTATTATTCATTTGAGGGTTTGAGCATGTCAACAATGCCACATGTCATCTCCTCATGCAAAGGTCCTGTCCTTCAAATAAATGCCTTGAATAAAGTGTTCTCACCTCAAAACCCTACTCAAAAGGTGAAACATGCCTCCAAATATGTAGGAAAGGCCTCAAACACTACCTCAAAGGGTGAAATATACTTCCAAATATGTGAAAATGGATTAAATAATGTGTCGTCAACCCAAAAGGTTTTCCTCAAAGACAAAACACATCTCCAAATACATGGAATATGCCTTGACTAATGTTTAATTCCCCCAAGGGCCCTCTTTTGACTATATAAATGCTTCTAGCACCAATGGTACCTTTCTAAGAGGGGCGTTCCTCCTTTAGCTTCTTTCCTTGCCACCTATCATGCTTTGGACCTTTTACAAGGTAGTTTTTTTCTCCTTAGGTTGTGTTTGGAGGCCCTTACCTCACCATAAATCACGCCTTGGATACCTCTTGGGGTAGGGCGCTCAACTTCTAGGGTTTGATATGCTCTTGTTCTCCACCCACATGGTTGCGGACCTTGGTTTCAACCTAGAATCTCATGGTTCAATGTGCCTTTGAAAAAAGCTTCCATTAAGCCAACCCTATTCCTTTAGAGGATGAATGGTGCTCGACCTAGATAGAGCAAGGTGCATGGCCTGCAAGTCTCTTCTCGCAAATTGTAATTGCCACTGAACTCCATAGTAATTTTGTTATCCTAATGAGAAGAAATCCAATGAAATGTAGATTAAGACATGCATTTTCAAGTGGTAACAATTTGGCTCCATATGGGGATTGCATTCCCTTACGAGGGTGCAAGAGAGCTTTAGAATCTCTATTGAATCTGTACCTGCAAGGTGAATCAAAGGGTTGGTTGTCTGTGTCTGGAGGATCAAAAACTTCAGATCCTCGCCACGTGCTACAAAATGTCTTGCATTTCAATTTATTACAGAAGAATTGAGAATGTTCATCTAACTACTCATTTTCAAAGGGACTTTACAATTAAGGCATGAGCCCAAAATGCCAAAGAGAGGATAGCATAAATGAAAACTACTGTTTGTGAACATTTAGCTTATTCTTCCCTCCATACTCTACAAAAGAAAGGTGCAATGCTAATTGCAATTAAAGAGCTAATGTAGCCACCTTATCATATCTACAAAAACATGAGATCTTCCCTTGTGTTTGTCAACAAACCAAAATAAGGCTATGTGGAGCATTGTGCAAGAATAGGCTAGAATCTCGGTTAGTGTACAACTGAAAATCAAGGTGAGCTCCTGAAGATGGAAGAAAGCACCAAGATCACACCAAAATTTGTGTGTATTGCTACATGCTTGCTCTATCCAATGTTGGATAAGGCTGATATCATTATTGTTGCCTCAAAAACTAACACCTCTAAGTGTAAGGTCCTCACAAGAATACAGTCAAGGGTACTATGGGAATTTCATGCTTGTCAGTAAGTGAAATTTCCCTTCACTTCAGCACTTTGAAAATTCAAGTGCTAGGGGGTATTCCCTAAAAGGCAACTAAGTACTTGTTTTGTGATGTGATGATTAGGTGTCTACTTAAGTTGCTCTTAAAGTTGTGAGAATCTTAGTTACTTGAGTTAGATGGTGCATATACAAGGAAAGTAAATCATGCAATATAAATTCCTCAATACAAATAAGCATGTGCCTCAAAGTAACATAAATCAATATAAAATTAATTCTCACAAAGGAAGCTACTTGGTTGAGCAAGAATGAATTAAACCATCCACGAACAAATTGTAAATGAAAATCCCATGGCCATTAAGTGCAATGCTATAAACATGTATTAAAGTGATTGCTTTCTTAAGTCAACAAGATTTATAAGATAAATGCCAAGACTCATGAGCAAATAAAATGTGCTTTGAACTTAGAGATTATAACCCATGTATTCATAAGCTGTAAGCACAATTCATGTAAGACAAATTAACTTTACAAGAACTTTATTGAAATCACCTTGAAACAATGCAAAGAAAACTTTGAAAAAAGATTGCTTGCAAATCTCTTAATTAATCATCCATAGTGCCAAGAATAATCTGTCTCTGTAGGTGGCAGAGTAAACTGAGTAAGTTGGAAGTATCTCTGAGATAGCTGAAAGTGTCTTTGTCAAGTGTCTGTGGGAAAACCATAGATCTCATCTGTGGAATTGCTGGATGTGATGGAAGATCGCATAGAAAATGATGATCAAGTCACCCCATACATGTGAGGGGGTAACAATCATCACCTCCAACATACAAATAGGACAGCTCATTGTTAAGCCTTGAATCACCTCCATACACTTCAATATGCCCTTCGAAAGGCTGATATATATTATCCAACAGCCTGTCTCCTTTGCTGCCATATATCAAAGAACGTGTATCACTCTGTCCAAATTCTTGTTGCTGCACTTGCAAGATGCAAATCTGAATTAAAAGTTGCATCTGATGACTGCACATTAGTCACCAAGGCAATACAACCTGCAGTTTTAGCCACAACATGATGTTGATTACATGAGTTGCCAACTTGATCTTTTGCTTTGAACTCCTCCAAGTCCCCAGTCATGAAGACACAATTTTCATGGACATCATTAAGTTTTAACCACACCAAATCAGGCTGATTTATATAACCTTGATCTATCGCTAGAAGGTAGAAACTCCCCCTGAAGGTTTGAACTTATACATTGTACTTAAGAGGCTGTTATGGAAGAAAATATGCAGTTCACATTCCTCATCTAGAACCTCTTTTTCCTTTGTATCGAAACTCTTTCCCGTCTCCATAGCTTTGATTGCATCACTGCTTATTATTATTTATCATATTTGTTAGAGATAAGTTTTCTTACTACCCTAGCCTGTTAACTTCATACTGAAAAGCCATGTCTCGACTTCCTTAAAAATGTCTTCTTCCAAATATGTAAACTTTTTTGCTAAAAGAACAATACCACTTGTGCCTGCTTTCACCAACTTGTAAGTTAAGCTAGCCACATCATTCTTTGTAATAGAATCCATCAACATTTCTGCATCTTCGTTGTTCTCAATAACAAGCATTAACAGATTGGCACCTTCAGTGGCAGTTGCATTCTGAGCAGACTTGGCAGTTCATACAGTTCTAGCTATCAGCGGAAGAATTGCAGATTCTGATCCAGCATTCTGCCTCATATTCCTTGTTCCACAATACATAGATCAGTATGAAGTTCAAGAGAGACATTTGAACTTTGTGAGAACAAAAATTGTGCATTCTAAACTGGATTTTCAACTGCTACCTCACCCTTATAATATACAGAACTTTTAGAGTCCCCTTATGTTATGCTGGTATCTCTTGTACTTCCAAGCGTGCCCCTTTTCTGAGATGCTTTTACAAGCTGGAATTTCAAAGAAATTATTTATCCTTGGGACATCTTTTTGGAATATCTCTTTGAAGCCTCAATCTATTCCTGCAACATGTTCTCTGCTAGCTGCAACTTCTGCTTAATTTCTGCCATCTGTTTTTTCTCTCTAGCAGTTTGGCCGAGTTTGGTCCTAAGATATCTGAGCTCAGCCTTGAGGATTGCTTCCCTTTCATTTGATTCTTTCAATGGGCTTTCATTCTCCCGTGGATTCACACCAGCCAGATACAATTTCTACTCAAGTTCTTCGGCCCGTCTTTCTACAGCCTGGATAGATTCATTTTACCCTTAAGATTCTCCAAGTCAGCAGTGAGGATTTCCTCCCTTTCAGTTAGTTTCTTCCTGTCACTTCCTTTTGGTGATAGTAGAACATTAAGGACATTTTTCATGCTTGAATGCTTTTCTGTCAACTTATAATTGTCTTCCATCATAGAGGAAATCTGTGATTGATGTAGCTGTCTTTCCTCAAACACCAGTTCAGTCAAACCATTTAGACTTTATAAGGAATAAATAACCTGTCCACAAAGTGTCTGTTCCTCATTTTGAACTTGCTAACAATCTTTCTGTAAATCATCTATTTGTCTCTCTCAGGCTGATGCAGATGCTCGTGCAGATCAGTCTTCAGAATCTTTCATGTGGCCTTCCGGGGCTCACGCATCTTCACTTCTATTTCCTTTCCCTGATATTCTAGTAGCTGTTCAAGATCCAAACTCCTAGTTTATGCTAGCCTTAAATCACTCTCCTTGTCCGCGAATTGTTCCCAAGCTTCCTTCAAATTGATTTGAAGCTCAACTTCCCTTGGGATAGCACTCTTCAGATCTGTATGACTTGCATGATCTATATCTTCATTGTTATGCTCTAATGATTCAAGCAAACTTTGCCATGGTAGTCTTTGAGAATTTAGATTTTGATTTAAAATGGCAAAGAAACTGGTATCCTCCTCATGCATCATGAAATGGCTCTTGAGGCTGACTGTAAAATAAAGGTGCGAATTCATGTCTTCATCCATCAAACTCTTGCCATCCCCATCATAGATGGGATCTCCATGAACAAACCAATAATCCACATTCCCCTTATGTCTTCCATATCACAAAAACAGTGACGACATCATCATCCTTCTATCTGCCATGTTTTTCATCACAACTTAGCAGAAGCGCCTGCAATCTCTTGTTCTTCCAAGGTTTTCTCTACAACATCTATCCTCTTCAAACCATCAAGCGCTTCATCATGTCCATAAATTATAACAGGAAATTCACCATAACTTACCAAACCCTTGTCCTCCTTGGGAAAGATGATGGTTGCTGGAATGTCCTCATGAAAGTGTACCTCATCATGGCAAGATGCTTCTTCTGAAACAAGATGGGATGCATAGTTTTCAATGGAATCTTCACTATCAAGATCTTCACGAGGAACAAAGACTTGAAAAGTTTCATCACACTTCTTTTTATTCGGATCTGAAATCTCATGTGCAAGAGGCTCTTGTGATGAAAGAGAAACCTGGTCATCTACTGAGAAATCCTCTTGGTACTCATCTTCAAACTTTACATGGGCCGATTTCAGGTATCTCTCTTCTCTAATAGCAACCAATGAGTTTAATGCATCATATTTATCTTTGGCTTTAGCAAACAAAAGCTTAGAAGGGTCACTTTGATAGGCAAGCACCAAATCATAAAGTTTTCTTCTCATTTTACAGTAAATCTCCACCAAAACATATGCATTGTAAGATCCATCATCATCATCTTCTTCTTCTTCTTCTTCTTCATAACTAAAATCCCAAAACTTGCGAAATGCTTTGATTAACCCTAAAAATGAAGATATTCCCTTTGGACTACAATCATTAAACCATTCAGATGTATAATCTTTCAAGAAAAATACAAACATTTCATCATGACATCCTCATGGACAACATTGAGATGTGAGATTAGCTTAATGAAGGATGTAACATGTTGTGTAGATATGAGGGTGTCTGTGGAACTTTGGAGCATTCTTGAGCCATTTTGGAGGAGGAAACTCATTTTTGGATATCCAGGATCGCTTGAGAAATCCAAAGAGCTATACCATTTGGCATCCAAATTTTCTTGGAATGATGCCAGCAAATTGCTATGAGATCTTGAAAACACATCATAATCATACCTCATTTCCATATTGGCAAAGTCACCGGGTGAGTCTTCACATGCCTTCAAATTCTATAGGATTTCCTCACTTCTACAAACATGTCACTTCAAATCTTCTAGAATAGGTTTTCGTTCTTTCATGGAGTTTCCAAATAAGAATAAGATCGTCAAAGAAATGCACTCATTAAATCATTGTAACCAATCTATTGAATCTTTGGATTCAGACTTTGTTCTTGGCAACGACACCAATTTGTTATCTCCAAAACTGCACTTCAAATGTTACAAAATCTCTTACCCTAGTGCAACCCTAGGGGAACTTAGGAAGGTTGCCCATTGTCACCACAACTTTTCCTCTCACTTTAGGCTGGTTCTTTTTCAACACAAAGGGGAAACCCTAGAAGGATTTTTTTCATGTTCTTTAGAATAAAAGAGATGGTGGATTACCAATGTTGGAAATAATGTAACTTCGGAAGTTATTCTTAATGTACTTTATTATATTATTGTTGTAC
>NWUY0300009109.1:36435-53341 GCA_004151065.3 Larix sibirica | reverse complement strand
CCTATTAGACTGATTCAGTTAGATATCCAACATTAGATCATTTATACACACCTAATGATTGTACTTTGTGCCTTGGAACCCATTATCATTATCAGTGGATTTCACTATGTCTGTTAACGATATAAATCAATGGTCGATAATTAGATGATTTTTTTCTATGTTTGACTACAAATCATTTATTGACATAAAAAGCTCATATAATTTATAGTTTGGATTGAATACCTTAGGAAGTGATGACATCATCAACATATGTCATCACCCAAGTTGCACACGAAGGCACCACTATATAATGGATGTGTTGGAAACTCAGTTGATAAATGATTCTAGATTCTCAATAGTTCTTTGATATACACTCAGATGTAGATCCACATTGTATTTTCCGGTGGCTATGATCTCTTTTGACATGGATCCACTGTGTATTGTTCGTGGCCATGCTTGTTTACTTTTTCATAGTTCACGAATTGACCATGCATTTTTCTATGGCTATGATAATTATAACTAAACATGCATATTCCCACCTCGGGGGGAAGTTTTGAATTTGGTATTTTGGTTTATGTTTGCAAGTGTTTTTGAATCCAAAGCCAATGAAGATCTTCCTTGGCTCACTCAACAACATCCTATGTTTGCAATGCATTTTGACCGTTAATATCTCTTCTAACCTCGTACATCGAGGGGGATTATGATATATGGATATTTCACACCCTTGATATGAGGAACACAAATATATGATGCTAGAATTACTCAGAATCGATGAAAGAAGCGTAGGATACCAAGTTTAGATCATGAGTTTGCATGCCTATAGACTATGGCCATGCTTTTCCACAGTAGTCTAGCACAGTTGATCTATATAAGAACTACAGTTGCATCTCAAAATCCATAAATTAGGAGACACTCCAATAACAAATCAAGTATTCATATGTCTCTACTATTTCCTTTTAAAATTAATTGATCAATATTCTTCCCTTCACCCTCCTACCAAAAAAAAAAATTGGCATTAAACATGTTTATGATTGTGTTATTTGGTAGTAAAATGCAAATGGATTCAAGAGAAAGGTGTTAGTTTTATTTGTGTAGGTATAGGTACATCGTCCCAACAATAAGGAAAAGGATTGGCACACTTTGGAGTATCAAACCACTAAAGGAAACATGCTTTTCCCTCTTTCTTCCTCTCTTTCAATTTGAGATTTGACTTGCATGTAGATCTAAGGAAATACTATAGGAATCTACACTCACGACTGTTAGAGAGCTTGACCCACTCTCGAGAGAGAATCATCCTAGGAAAATTAGGGGGATTCACATAACAACAATACCATATTTGCAACCCATGCAGAATGTCACACCTTAAAGATGTTTTTGCATCCAACAACTTCCTTAAATCCTTTTGAATAAAAGGATCAAAGATTGGATGATTTTTTTGTAACTTCTATTGAAATGACTTTAGGTCCTCCTTGAGGGGAATTACATGTTGTATGATCTACATATCATATGTCTTTAAGTCTTTGTATGTCCCTGTGAATATGACATTATATTTCTTGAACAATTAGACATTTGCTTGTTTCTGTCTCTGAGCAGCAGGTCCCCAAATTTATATTCTTAGGATATTTGTAGTACCAAGATGGATCATCTCAAAATCATGGAAGAAATATTGTTCTTGACATCATCTGGCTTCATGAATTTTATTTAGATATTTAACATCGTTTTGAAAGTCAAAACTCCTTTAAGCATGGCGTTGCCTTTGCTATCCACCATGTGATATCTGCAATTTTGCACTGTCTAGGCATGTTCCTCATCGTTTATAATTGTATGTTTGAATGTGTCTTCATTGATGATGAATGTGTTATTTTTATCATTATCATCAAACACTCATCAGTTGGTCAAATTATCCAGCACCGAGGGCTCAAAAATAAATTCAATAGAGAAACCATCATTCAATGGATTAAACCTAGAAACAACATTAGCCAAAGTGTCCCCAGCTGCATTTTCTTGGAGTAAGGAATGGAAGTAATGTTAAATGCATCAAAATTATTAATCAAATTCAAAATATCCATCTGATAACTATCCAAGTGTGGAGAAAGACAATATATAGAGTTTCTTATCTATCTAACAATTATTTAGGAGTCACCAAACAATTTCAATAATTTTACCTTAAGGTCAATATCTTCTTGAACACCTTGAATCAAAGCCTCATACTCAGTTGTATGTTGGTACACTTGAATTCTATCCAACGAGAGATTAGGGTTAGTTTATTTGATGGATCAATTAGGATGCAGCCTTCCCTAGCTCCTTGGAGTGACTTGGAGCCATTAAAAAATAAATTCCAAATGTTAGTATCTATAATTGGGTTAGAAGAACTAGGGCTAGATAGCTTTACTATATTGCAATCATTGTTATCAATATGTTTGCAATGAAGCAGTTCAAACTGTGCTTCAAATTCTAGAGGTGATTCTCATGCTACATAACAACCAAAATCCATTTCCAGAAACTATTCCTAAAACATAATGTGTGAAATTAGTAGGCTCGTTTTGTCCTTCAAATCCTGTCACAATATGTTTTATATTCACTTCTCGATCAACTTTGATTTGATTCACTTGTACTTTGTAAGGTAGCACTTCTCCAAATTAGCTCTAAATTCGACTATGAATTTGGAAAAGGGCCTCAAATGCCTCTATTTTAGTTGAATATGGAAAAGGCAAAGGCATGCATTCCTATTGGGGGAGGAGGAAGAGATTCTAACCTAATTTTATAGGTCTCACATTTCTCTCTCAACAAGATATAAAGGAGATTGTTTCTCATTTACAAAGAGACAACAATTGTATGTTGTTAGTCTACGAAATTTTTTATGGATTTTGTGTAATGGGATCAACAATATCAACACCATCCCTTCTCTAATCATCATTCTTTTAATCATTGTAAATGTTATTTGAATTCCTTACACACGCAAAAAAACAATAAAGCCAAGATTGAGATCATAGGGTCACTTCTGATGTTTTTCTATTGTATCAAAGAACAACTCTAAATTTGTTGAATAGATCAAGACCGAAGCAGATTTTCCACTAAATTGAAGCAACAAATGTCTTATGCTTGTTGTAATGGTTATTTTCTCTAAATGCATGTCTTTCATTTCATTGAATGAATCAATGGCTCTATCTTCATCTTTCCCACTTGATTTTCTATCAGTTGCAAACATATTTAGATAGAAGGTTTTTTTTTTCCTATTGCAAAGATTCTAGATAGAATGTATGGTTTTCTCTCTTATGCATAATCTATTTGTAACCTTACATTTATCTTCCAAGCGATGGAACTATGATTAAGGCGCCATAAAAGCATTCCTTTGTTTGAGTTCTTGTGGTCTGCACTATGTGTTGCCCCTTCACCTTTAAAATAGCATTCAAAGATATCCCTAGTAGTAAGGGTCGACCTAAAGCACCAAAAACCCTTTTTGTAAATCTAGTCAACAAAGATTAATTAACAGATAGAAAGTGATTTCTAAATCCTAGGGTAAAGGAATAGGATCCTTCATCCCTACCAAACTAGGGTTCCCTCCCTTGGCTCGAGGACTGGCTCGATGGCCTAAAGTGGTGTGGGAAGGTGCATCCTACATAGTATTCCTTGGCATTGTGCTTCTTTCCATTGCATTCCTTTCCACAACGATATCTATAGGAGGGTTTCTATTAGGGGTACAACCTGGGGGACAACATACAAAATGGTATCATTGCTGGGGAGAGTTCAAAGGTCATTACACATTTTTCAAGGCTCCTGAAGGAATACAATGACAAATATCAAGGAGACTCCATTGTCTAATTGAATCCAACATCTACGGTTGGTTTTATTACACAATTCCCATCCTGTTGGATAGTATTTGGCAACTCCATTGAGGGAATAAAGCCATATTCCCACTTCTGCAAATGTATATGCTAATTATGGTGACTAAGTAGCAACTCTTGAGGTAAGATCTCGATTGGCGATTCCACATTGGTTAAGCTCTTGAAAAGGTGCATACTACAGACCCTGAACCACATACATCTCTACCACATATAACTTCTCAGCAATACTGTTCAACCAGGTTGGGTTTCTAAGTTTTATTGTAAATAATTCTTAAATCCCATCTTGAAAATACCTTGCTATAGTTCTCTTGCAAAATATTTGTAGAAGACCTTATTTTAACTGCATTTCTACTCTGAGTTAGTATATTCCAATATCTCTTGGGAGTAGAATGTTGCATCTCTTTGTTAGACCTAATCCTCTTTTCCAAAGGCTTGTAATGTTGAAAAGAATGAGCCATCATCTATATTTGTTGTCATCATGACCAGCCAACAGCCTATAAACCCTTGGATAGCAATGAGGTTCTCGCCCTTAATATTGCCTAAAATCCTTAACCCCTTTCCTAAAGGATACTTGAAAAACCTTCCAAAGTTCAATGGAAATGATCCTAAGGTTGGTGACCAAAACCTCACCTCTTTAGGATATTTCATTGATAGCCTACTTGTTCAGCATGAATATGTGTTCATACATCTTTTTGTATTTTCCTTCAAAGGGTAGGCTCGTTCTTGGTTTAGGCACATGGCATCCAACTCCATCTCAACTTGTCAACAACTACATGAGATTTTCCTATGAAGGCGGGGAAAGGGACATGACCCTCTTTAACATATTTTTCTTCTTTGAGAAAATGTACTAATGAGAGTGTGAATGCATTGAGGAATACATTTCTCAAAGATTATCATGAGATCCCTAAAAATATAAAGTCGTCAGAGGTTACTGCCATGACAATTTTTTTTGTTGCTCATGATTTTCAGTTTTCACAACTTATGAGAGAGAAGCAGTCCCAAGATTTGGACTCCATGATTGACAATGCATTAGTGCTAGAAGGTAACATGTTTATTCCCAAATTGTTGGATTCCTCTTACCATCATTCTTCCAAAGAAGGTGAAGGTGAGAAAGGATCTAAAGTTACAATGCATACTTCATACCCAATGAATTCATGTTCACATGAGGGCCTCCTAACATTGTCAGAATCCAAAGAAGATAGGAGGGAAACATCTGACATTCCATTAAAATTGAAAAATCAATTGTTAAAAGAATCCACTGAGCCCATTATTATGAAGAACAACAATTTCAGTATGATGGTTCATCAGATCTTTAATGAAATGGGGATGTTCATAAAACTTAAAGAGCACATTCAAGATGAAGACTTTGTTGGGTTAGCATGTCAGCTTGAGGAAGAAGTTGTTAAAACTGAGGTTGATAAACCACATTCCTCTATCCCTGAAAATAGTCGGCAACCAAATAATAAAGCAAGGAATATGGTGATGTGCAACTTGTAGGCTATGAAGTAAACAATCAAGTTAAGGAATCTCCTTCTCTCTTTGAACATTGTTGTAAATGCATGGTCATGAAATTTTAATATTGATTTAGAGGATGGGAACCATGAAGATGATAAGTCCCAACACAAAGGACTTGAGAGTAATCAATTACTTAGTGAACCCACCCCACATTTGGTCAATGATGGTGTAAGTAAAAATCAATTTTAGACTTCATTGGAGCATGCTTTTGGCATACTCTAGGAATACAGTCAACCATCTATTGAAAGGAATAAGGAATTGATAGCTATATGTGCACCCAATGATAAAGGCCTTATCATTATTTTCACTAGAAACGAGCATCAAGGAGAAGGATATCTTCAATGTCAACATTTTTACTTTCTGGGCAACAATGAAAAAGAGGAAAAGTTGACTGGGGGTTGGAAAAATATGACGATTTCATATCCCCCAAAGCATAAGCATTTATATATTCAAGATAAACAAGGTCATGAAGATGGAAAAGGTGGAAAAGTTGATTGTATGGTTTGGAATCCAATGAAATGTGCAAATCCTATAATCAATGGCGAAGTTGATTTGTTTTCTACACTTACAACCAAGCCCAAATTATAAGGAACTTGTCTTCTCACCCTAGATATTCTTTATGGATTATTGGCACCTCATAGGGAGGATCCATCCCACAAAAGGAGTCGATGTTGTTTCTCAAACAAGTATCCTAATGATTTCCCAAACTATTGGCATTCCCCTTCTCTCAATGAACCTAAGTATGACTTCCTTCGTAAAGGAAGAACACTCTCTTAGGTCGAAGATAGGTTATATTAACAAGTCTCAACTGTCTACGCATAGAAACAAGAGCAAGTGATAATAGGGAAGGATCCCCATAAACAGTATGGATGCATTGCACTACTCCCCAATATCTAATCTCCATCGTACACACATCATAACATGCATAAGTGGTAACGAATACCCCCCCCGCCCCACGAATGGTATAGATTCACCGTGCAACTCTCGACGTTTAATCATGGCCATTCGTGTAAATATACATGATCAAGCGGTACCACAGAGGGGTCCCTCACGAACGTCCATGATCTATAGTGCAACTTCCTAATGCTCAATCTTGTCCATTCGTGCACATCAACATGCTCGAGAAGTACAAATGAAGGGACCCCTGTGAATGGATACGATTCATTGTGCAGCTCCACCTCGTCAAATCTCAGCCATTCATGCACTTTAACATGATCATGGGTAATAAAAAGGCTCCCCACCCACCCACTCATGAGAACGAATGATATCATATCTAAAAAGATGGGCCAACCAATCACAAATGTTTGTGTACAAGTCAATGCCACCTCCAATCACACATATTAGGAATAAAGGAGATTCCTCAGGGATCCACCCTACCACCTCAATTGGAATCTCAACAACAACTCACCGCCAACGATGCAATGTGTGTGGTAGACTCAAGCCAGACATCCTTCCGCTAACCAATCAAAATCTACCACATGGCCCTCCAATTCAAACAATAGGACATCCGTGCCATGATCTTCATGATCACGGGTAATAGAAAGGGCCCCCTCCCTGCAAAAAACCTAGATTTAGCGTGCATGTTCCATATCTTCATCTCAGTCGTTCACGCAAAAGGAAAGTTGATCAAGACCTGGTATGTGTGCTACCCCTACCAATGGCTCAGATCTATTCCCTATGTAAAATTGACAACCCTGGGGCCATCATTATGATTTAAAGAATATGGGAGATTCCTTGGGGAGCTACCTTGCCACCTCAACCAAAATATCGAATAAGACTCACCCGCCAATGAAAAAACACATGGGTAGACCCAACCCTATTAAGTTATTACCGCTAATGATAAAAGTCACGTGTCCCTCCAGCTCATACAAAAACGCCAAAAATGCTGACATGTCCCCTTCACATGTTTGGAGGAAAGAGCATATAAAAATTTTGAAGGATCCATAAACGGTGGATAGTCGATCAACCATTCTCATCCAATGGCCCCTATGCAATCACAAGGAGAACAATTGCTACAACCATATTTTTAAGACCAAAGGAGGACCAAATGAGCACCAATTTAACTCATTCTTTCACCATATTGATTCTTTTTCAGTTGAGCGGAACACATTTGGCATAGAAAAAAGGAGAATTTGTGGTTATTTTTGGGAATCCATCCAATTAAAGATTACAATGAGCTACTAAGAAAGAAACTATAGGTGGAAAAAAGGAAAATTACAATAGCTCCAAATTTGTCCATGAATTTGGCAAAGGACCTTAAATGCCCCTATTTTAACTTAATATGACAAAAGCAAAGGTAAGAATTCATAATAGGGGAGGAGGAAGAGGTTCTAACCTATTTTTTTAGGTCTCACATTTATCTCTCAGCAGTCTATAATGAAAATTGTTTCTCATTTACAAATAGAGGGAATTGTATACTAATAGGTTGCTAAATTTTCTCTAGGTTTTATCTAATAGGGTCTGCAACATCAGTGTCATCCATTCTCTCATCCTCATTTGTTTATCACTATAAATGTTATCCGAAGTCCTTAAAAAAAGAAGAACAATAGGCCCAAGATTGATATCAAAGGATCCCTTCTAGTGTTTTTCCATTATATCAAAGAACAAGTTTGAATTTGTTAAATAGACAAGGACCAAAACAAATTTGCCACTAGATTGAAGCAATGAATGTCTTATGTTTGTTATAATGGTTCTTTTCTTTGAATGCATGTCTTCCATTTCATTGAATGAATCAATAGATCTAGGTTCATCTTTCCCACTTGATTTTATGTTTGTTGCAAATATTTTTAGATAGAATGTAAAATTTGCTCTCTTTTACAAAATTTGTTTATAAACTTACATTTATGTCCCAAGGGATGGAACTGTGATTAAGGCGCACCGGAAGCATTCCTTGGTTTGAGTTCTTGTGGTTTGCACTGCGTGATACCCCTTCACCTTTAAAATAATGTTCAAAGTTATCCTCAAGTCCAACAGCAAGGGTTGGCCTCATGCACCACAAACCGTTACTCTAAATCCAGACAACAAAGCTTAACTAACAGATAGAAAGGGATTTCCTAGGGTGATAGGATGGGATCCTCCCTTGGCTCGAGGACTAGCTTGATGGCATAAAGTGGTGTGGGAAGGTGCATCCCACATAGTATGCCTTGGCCTTGTGCTTCCTTCCATTCCATTCCTCTCAATAGAGATATCTAGAGGAGGTTTCTTTGAGGGGTCTAACCTAGGGGACATGAACAAAAAAATTGGATGATAAAGAAAGAAAGTATGATGTTGTACAAAGAAGCCCTAATCTTGAACAAAGAACTCATGATATTGGACAAATTAGAAGTCCCAATGTTGAACAAAGAAATCATACTTGAAATTGAATATTCCATAACAACTAAAGAGAGGCATTGTTGAAGATCATACGAACATTGTGAAAGGAATGGTCATGTTTCAAGTAGATGTTAGAATTTCCATCCATGTGAATATTGTGGATTGAAATATCAATGTTTGAAGATGTCATGGAAATTGAAAAATGATATGATGTTTGAATGACAAGACTCAAATCATATTGATATGAGATCATTTAGAGTTGATCTTCATTGGATGGATCATAATACTTGATATATGGTTACTTCACTTTTGAAGTTGTATGCACTAGGGTCTAGCTCAAATATTGTGGAATTATGACAAGATGTGCTTGTCTCTGAAAGCTCCACGCTTTAAGATTTTGCCTATCTTAATGATATTTTTGTGGAATCTATGATTAATGGTTAAAATGGTGGAAAATACCACTAGCTTAATGAAATGATGCAATGCCCCACCTTTTTGGGTTCAATTTGTGTAACAAACACCCTTGATTTATTGTCAAAATCCCAATGGTTCCACGTGTAAAATTTCCTAGGTTAGATAAGTCGACTGTTAGTAAAAATACTTGTCACTTTCTCAATTATGTCAACTTAGTGTTCCATAGATGATGTTGAATACTCTCCATGCATGCATAATAGTGTATGCGGCATAAGTACAATAGTCTATGTGGCACATAAGGCACAAGTGAAATCTATCTTGTGCAAGTGGGGTGTATGTGGCACACGTTTGGTGCATGTAGCACATGTAGGGTCAAAGTGATGCATGTAGCACAAGTATGATCTTTATGATGCACATGGTGTTAGTGTTGTCTTGATTTTATGTGTTGCATTGTAGTTTTGATATAATAATGTATTTATTGCTAACCGAGGCTAGTGTGTCTATGTGTGTAGTGCTAAAGAGAAGGATCATGTAGATACAAAAAATAATGGAGAGGTGGGCAATATTTCATATTGCATGTAAAACAATGGGCATGTATAGTAATTATGTAAATAATGAAGACCTAAGGCTAAGATCTTACTGGCAAATCATGGATATGCAATCAACATTGCTTAAAACTTGTGGTGTAAAAAGGTTTCCCAAAAAAAGTGGTGTGTATAGCTCATTATGCCAAGGGAGGTAGAAAGAGGCACCATGGACCAAATCACAATAGAAGGGTAGGGTTGATGTAAGGGAGGTACACTTCATGAATGACCTTTCTTTAAGTTCGGAAGCTACAATATGCATGACCCCCTTTAGAGTGGAAACCTAGCCATTGCATACAAGGGAGATAAACAATATAAAGGGGGATATGTAATAATTGTAAAATAACATATAATAAGCAAGTTAAAGAACCAACATATAATTGATAAATAAACATTAAAATGTATATTTAATAAAATGTGATTATAAAAAAGGGTTGTATTGCCCTAATTAAAATAAACAATCATTATTTATTTTAAAGTCAAGGGATGTGTCGATTAATTGAAAAGGCACGAATGGTCTATTTAAAGACAGATATTATTGTAACCTATCATCTTATTTTTTGATCATTTACTTATATAATAATTTTCATTTTTTTACCAATTACTTATATAATAATTTCCCGTGAATTACTATTCCGTTGTGTACCATTGGTATCAGAGGCGTGCACACCAAATCCGTCATACAACATACTCCATCGTACTAGATTTCGTCGTTGCAACCAAAGCCGTCATACCAAAGACCACAGCCGCCATAAGGAAGACCACTACGCTCCCAAAATTCATATAGCCGCCAAGACTGGACCGTGTCGTATTGTCGACAGGCAACGGGAAGTCTGCATGATTCGGTGATGTTCGGCACCACTGAAACCTCCGTACAGTCACGTTGTATGATTCACGTTGTATGGCATCCACTGAAACCTCTGTACAGTCACGCTCCAAGCGGAAAATTAATATTATAAATAAAAAATGGACGCAGCAAGAAAGAAAAATGAAGAATTGAGCAAAGAAATAAATACCCACAGAGACAAATTAAATTCAATCAAGAATCGTCAACTGGAAGTGGGACAAGAATGTATGCAATCAACGCTGGACGGAAACAGTACGAGGATACAGAACATAGAAGCTCAACTCCACAATTTAAATGTCACAAAGGAAGCAAAACAGAGAGATAAGGAGCAAAATAATCTGGTGTTCAAATCAATACTAACACAATTGAATAAAATTTCCCAAGAACGATCAAATCCAAAATCACAAGAATCGTTTATTTTGAGTGGTCCAAATAATCCATGAACTCAAGATAAAAAATAATTACCAAAGTATGACAGGAATGAATATAGAGGGGCCGTCAATTGGGTCAATAAAATGGAAGGTGTCTTTGAATCAAACCACGAGTGGGACAACCAAAAAAAATAATGACAACTTCAAATAATTTGGAATGAGAAGTTTATGACTGGTTTTTATGGTGGAGTGGGAAGTGTAGTGCCTATTCCTTCTATTGAGAAAAAATCATCAGAGCTATAATAAGTTTTTTTAATCTAAGGCAAAAAGGAAACGTCAATGATTACACACACCAATGAGAAGTTGAACACTTACTACAGATGTATATTTGTGAGTTAAGGGATTACATCCGTAGTGAAATAAAACTATGGAAACTTAAAACCATTTGAGGATGCTAGATATGTAGCAAAACTAATAAAAAATAAAAGCAAGTACAACATGCCATCATTCACAGGCCTAGAGAGAGCAAACAAATATTCCAATGAAAGACATAGTAAATTCTCTATGGACAAGTCTAATAAATATGTACCACCTCCCCTGAGGGAAAACAAAAAACAACATAAAAATACAAAAAAGAAATGGGTAAACAAGTGTGGATATTGTGGAGACAAATCGGTGAAAGGGCATAGATGCAGCAATCAGAAATTGTGTAAGTGTGAAGCTTAGAGGGAATCAAACTCATCCAACAACGATTCCGATGATGAAGTCAGCAAGGAGGAAAATAATGACATCAATGAAGACCCTGAAGAGAAAATGCCTAGGATATCTCTAGCTACAATAATAGGCATCACACAACCACAAACATTGAAATTAAGAGGGCATGTAAAAATAGAGAATGTCACCATACTTATAGACATAGGGAGCACCCTTAATTTTATAGACATAAATGTGGCAAAAAGGTTAAACATGTTCGTATACCCAACAACATATATAAGCGTTATGGTAGCAAATGGAAAAAATATTGATGGTATCGAGAAGTGTCACAAGGTTAAGCTATAAATAGACGATTATAACTTGGAATCTGGATTCTACACAATACTCTTAGGAGGAGTAGACATTGTCTTGGGAATTCAATGACTACATTCATTGGGTACATATTCTGCAAACCATCAAAAACTATTTATTAAATTCAAGTGGGATGGAAGAAAATACAAATTGTATGGATTCCAACCACCTCCTANCCCAAATTATATCTTCACAATAAATGGAGAAACTAATTCGAAAGGGGGCACTAGTATTTGTGGCACAATGTCATCAAATAGAGATATTAGTAGCAGACGTGGCTCATGCCCAACAACCAGAGATCCAAGGGTTAATCCAGAAGTACGAGAAGGTATTCCAAGACCTTCCCATGAAATTGTCGCCGAAAAGAAGAATAGAACACATAACTGAGGTTAAATCAAATTCAACTCGGGTGAACTTCAAGGCCTACCGATACCCTCACCATCATAAAACAAAAATAGAAGGGCTAATTCAATACTTATTAAGATGTGGAGTTATCACAAGAAGTAGGATCCCATATGTCGCCCCAATAGTGTTGGTTCGTAAAAAAGATGGATCCTTCAGGCTATGTATAGATTGTACCAAGGTCTTAACAAGATAAAAGTAAAAGACAAGTTTATGATTCCATTCATAGATGAGATGTTGGACTAACTCCATGGGGCCAAATACTTTTCCAAGTTAGATTTGAGATCGAGGTACTATCATATCTGAATAAGGATAGAGGATGTTGTGAAGACTCCTTTCTGAACTCACGGAGGTCACTACGAATTTAAGGTGATGCCATTCGGTTTAACCAATGCTCCTGCTACTTTTCAAGCAACTATGAATGAACTCTTTTGATCATACCTAAGTTCGTGCTAAATTTTTTTTAATAATATTTGTATATATAGTAAAACATGGAAGGAGCAAATTGCACACCTAGAACAAGTACTCTCCCCATTAGAAGAAAATCAGTTTTATGCAAAAATGTCAAATTGCTTGTTCGATAAGGAAGAACTAGAATACCTCAACCACATCATATCTGGAGAAGGGGTCAAAGTATATCCAAACAAAATCAAAGCCATAACAGAGTGGAATAAACCATGTAACATATAAAAATTAAGGGTGTTTTGGGTTTAACAAGATACTATAGAAGGTTTGAAAAAAATTACGCACAGTTGACAACACCATTATCAGACTTATTAAAGAAGAATTCCTTTCAATGGAATAGCAAGGCAGAGGAATGTTTTGAGAGTCTGAGACCTTAAAAAGGGTTATGACATCTACACCCATATTAGCTAACCCCAATTTTACAAAACTATTTGTTGTGGAATGTGATGCTTCAGGTGTTGGAATTGGTGCAATGTTAATGCAGGAGGACCATCCAATTGCTTTTGAAAGTCGAGAGATCAACAAGAGGGGAGGATTAAAGTCTACATATGATAAGGAGATGCTTTCTATCATACATGTGTTAGCTAAATGGTGACAATACCTATTGGGCAATAAATTACTTGATCGTATTGATCACAATAGTCTTCAATACTTCAGACAAAAAACCTTATCCACGAGCAACAAAAGTGGATAGAAAAATTTATGCTTTTGATATGGAATATTACACAAAAAGGGAAGGATAATGTAGTTGTAGATGCATTATCAAGAAAAGATGAAAGGTAACATCATATGCAGTATCAGTCGTAATTCCTGAATGGTGGATGAGATAACGATAGAATATGCCAAGGATCTAGAAGTTTGTTCCATCATCAATAACTCGGGACAACATTCAAAATTCGAATGGAAAAATGTTCTTTGGTGCAAGGGAAGAATTTATCTCACACCAACTTCGAAGTTCAAAGTAAAAATCATTAAGGGAATCACATGACTCACCTGCTGCAGGACATGTAGGTGTTCTTTAAAACTATTACAATGCGACAATCATTTTACTGGAAGGGAATGAGAAGGAATCCAAAAGTATGTTTCGATGTGATACTTTCCAAAAAGAAAAAAAAGAAAATTTCTATCACCAGGATTACTTTACCCTCTACACATGTCCAAATCAAGAAGTGGGAAGAATTTCGATGGACTTCATTAGAGGGGTTGCCCATGTCTGAGGGAAGGATAAAATTTTGTAGTGGTACAGACTACCAAGTATGCTCACTTCATGGGGGTAAAGAAAACAGATTCAGCAAAACAAATAGCTGAGACATTTTGCAAAGAATATTTATAAAGTTACACTGGGTTTCCAAAGTCATTATCAGTGACAGGATGCAAAATTTAAAGGGAAATTTTTGGAAGGACTTTTGTAAACAAACAGGGATATCCCTTAATATGAGTTCACTATCACCCCAAACTGATGGACAGCTGAAATAGTGAATAAATGTTTGGGAACATACCTTCGTTGTTTTGTGACAGACAAGCAAAACAAGTGGTCCAATGGTTGCATTTGGCTGAATGGTGGTATAACACTACTTACCATACCTCAGCTAAAATGACCCCAGTTCCAAGCCTTATATGGCTATGAACCACCCAAATGGAAGGAATATTGCTATTTAACTCTAAGGTACCAGCAGTAAGGAATCAACTAGAGGAAGACCAAAAGACCATCCAAATATTAAATTAACAAATGCTCGAAATCGAATGAAGCAACAAGCAGACTTACGAAGATCAGAAAGAGAGTTTGAAGTGGTGATTGGGTGTTCGTACGACTTCATCCCTACAAACAATTATCGCTCAAGCAAAAGGCAAGAAAAGTTGGCTCCAAAATTCTATGGGCCATATCAATTAACAAAAAATCATCAGTAGCATATGGGTTAGCATTTCCTGATAACTGTCACATTCATAATGTGTTTCATGTGTCATGTCTCAAGAAGGTGTTGGACAAAATCAAGTAGCACAATCCGAGCTGCCTATTTTGGACGAGGAAGGTCGAGTTATCCTAGAACCTGAAGGCATACTAGCTATTAAGGAAAGGAAGCTTCGTTCCAGGAATATAAAAGAGTATCTTATTAAATGGAAGAATTTGCCAGAAGAAGATTCATCATGGGAATCGAAGTTTCTATCAACAACATCCTACTCTTACCCTTGCTTTGAGGACAAAGCATCTCTTAAGGAGAGGGAATGTAATAGAACATTTNACCAATTTGTTCTTCAATTTTTTCCAGATCTTCTCTATCTTTTCTTTTTTGCTCCTTAATCCAAACAATCACTCATGTTTTAAGGGATTTTAGTTTCCAAATAAGACTCTCCATAGGGTTGAAACCACCAACGGTCTGTAAGGACTTCCAACAATTTTTAATCATTCCACTGAAATATTCATTAGTTAACCATGAGCTATTGAATTTAAATGGATAATTTCTTACATTTAAAGTCCCATCCAATTGAAGTATGATAGGGAAATGATCATAAATAGTGTTCTTTTCCCCCCATGTTTTGAATCTCTGCAAAGAATCTACTAACTCGGACTTCATAATAAATCTATCTAACCTTTCACAAAACCTAGCACATCCACCTCTGCCATTTGTTCAAGTAGGCTCGATTTTAACTAGCATAATGTCCACAAGATCATTTATGTTGAGCAAGTTCTGAAAATATTATGATAAGGGATCAATTCTAGCTCTTGAGCCCCAAATCTTTGCATAAGATAAAGTGAAGTTTAAATCGCCTGCTAAAAGTAAGTTATTGATCCCCAGTAACCCGGTAGACTACAAAATGTTCGAGAACATCTCCAGGTCCCTATAAGGCCCATAACAGTTTAGAATGTCCATCTGTAAATCTAAAGGTTTAATTACAACTTCCATCAATATTCCCTAGTGTACTGAAAGCTTTAAAACATGTGAAAAGTGGGTTCCAACATGATATCAGTGCACCAGAAATTCCAACCGAACTCATGGCACATAATTCCCAAAAAGGTATAATGTTTGACATGATTTCAATAGCCTTATAATCCTCACACATAGTTTCTTGAACTAAAATAACCATCGGGTTAGTAGCTTTAATAAGATCATATGGGGCCCTAACCTTGTCAACCCTACCCAACCCACTCACATTTAGAGAAAGAACAGACATTAGGCCACCTCCCCGATGGGCTTCTCTCCTCTAAGTGCCCAATAAATATCATCTGAGGGTGAGGACAATGTAGCTTAATCAATTTTGACTGATAAGGGTTTGTAGTTAGGGTCTGAAATATCCAATTTATGTTTCCCCTTCTTTTTGTTTTTGTTTCAGATAGTCACATTCTAGAAATGAATGGATTGAGAAGGAATAACCCCCTCATTTGTTGAAGGGTTTTTTGAAAATATTTGTAATGGGTCCTTCCTGAAAGGAGGGTAATCATCAGTCACCGAAACTAAATTGACAGATCCCAATGGATTTAAATTATCACAAGGATTGTCAAAAGAGATTGAACAATCATCGGAAGGGTTTGAAGACTTCTCCAAAGCATTGTTAGGGTTTAAAGAAATATGTGCAGGTTTCGATTCGAGATTACAACAAACAGGCGTCAAAGGGTTATCTAGGCCCGGGTCAACAAGAATTTCATAAGGGAAATCTAATGGTTTATCAAAAGAAGGGGTAGGAAAAGTCACACAAGCCGACAAACATAAATTACCAAAATCCTTAGAAGCAGATAATGATAATCTTTTATCTAATTCATGTTCCACCGACAAATAGAAATTTATCTCTTCTTTTGATACTCCTTCATATGGAGTCGGAGAATCAAGGTTTGGCGTACTTGAAATATGTGCATTGTTGCTTATTCTCTTTACATTTTCTCATCCATTATAAACATTTTTTAAATTGCAAAACTCGAAAAAGAAAAAATTGTATATAAAAAAATTGATTTCTTTTCTAGTGTTTTATTGTTCTATTAAATTATGGTTTAATTTCTTATTTTCATTAAAATTACATTTTTTAATTAGCATATCAAATAAAATAATTAAAAATTAAAAATTAAAAAATATAAATTTTTCAGTTTTTAATCATTTTGCTAATTATTTTTATTTG
>NWUY0300009107.1:26836-37542 GCA_004151065.3 Larix sibirica | reverse complement strand
ACATCATTAATCAAAAGAAGAGGTAATTCACTTTATTGAAGTTTAAAATGTGAAAGAAAAATTCATTCTTACTTTTGTCATGTAAGTCAAATTTAAACTTTCACAACTATAAAACACGCCAGGAATAAGAATATATGAACCTTATATCATTATACCTTTTAAATTAAGATGTTAAAATATTTACATTAAAGATGGTTTACGCTTATGGTGTGAATGGAAGAAAAATAAATTTGAAAGACCGTCTAATGTTAATATGTTTTAACAAAATTTACCAAATGCATTTAAAATGAAATTGACCAAATGGCTAAACCNCTATGGTAAGGAGATTTGTGAGGATGATGCGTGTCACAAGGTTGGTTAAAGAATTCATCACGGCCAACAACTGTATGTCCTAGTTTTCCATAATAATGACATGTATTCTTCTTCTTGTCCTTCTTAGTCATATCATCATGCCTCCTCTTCCAATTTTATTCAACAAGCTTGTGACGTTTCTCTAGATTACCCTATTGACTTCTTTCTTTGTAGTTCCGTCGACTTTTTCCCTTCACCATAAGGGTCTACTACCTAATTCTTAGTTTCCATTTGTCAAGCATTTTTCTTGTTCTCTAAACAACATACCATAGAAGGAATTGAGGGTATAGGCCTTACCATCTTCTTTCTTGTATTCCCAACTAGCATGGAATGTCAAACATAATAAATCATAGGGAGCTTTTCAGGTTCATGAAAGATAATTTCAATGAGCTATCCATCTTTATTCTTAAAATGCTTCTGACATTCTCCCAATTTTAGTTGTAGTTCCTTGATTAATTATGAATAGTCCTCAATCCTATCAAAGGAGAGAGGATCAAGAAATATCAAATCTTTCTCGATACACATAACCTGAATTTCATCTACCTTGTCAAATAGACCCTTTAGTTTCTTCTATAACCATTGAGGACAATTGATCCTGCTTGTGTGAAAGCGAATCTCCCTTGAAATGTAGGTAGTAATCACTCTTATATCATCATCCTTCTTCTCATCAATAACAAACTTATGTTGGTCATACTGGATCTAGGATCATGGTCTTGGTAAAATGTTAGAGAGCCTTACTTTTTAATAAGGTTTTCATGCCTTGCACTCATATTCCATAGTTGTGACCATTCAATATCAAAGTATATTTCTTGGAAGCCATGATATTGATATATTAATCTATCCTTGATATAATGTACAAGTCTAATCCTAGATTTAATCACAAACATATCTAACTCAATAGAGCGTGCCAATATGACACCTCAAACAAACTTGAAAAAAAAAATTGTGTATCAAACCAATAGCTCTGATACCATGCTGGAGAAAACGGGGATAATATTGGACATAACATAAATCAACAAGATTAAGAAATTACAAGAAAAGGTGGTGTCTAAAGACACAGTTTCAACACTTAAGCACATAATGACAATACATTGAAATGCATTGCTCACTTCTCACGATTTATCACACATATTGTGTTAACACACATAATACATAATGTGTTCATCCTTTTACATATCCAATATGTAAACAAGTCCATTGAAGTGAATAATATCGCATCCACATACTTAGGCCATTGCACATAACAGTTTCCTTGAAATCTACACCATAGTCAATGGTTCTATTCCAACGATCTATTCAGTCAACTATTTAGTCAAATTTTTCATTGGAAGGTAGGTATTACTATTCAAGAGCCTAGTTGGTTGTTATTCGACCACTCAGTTGACCCATTAGTCAACTCTTATATTCAACCAACACCAATTGATTGCATGTCTCAAAAGGATCCAAGGATGCAATGAACTAGCAAATCTTGTTGTTCCAACAATATAAACTTGTGGTGAGTCAAATTCCTTCGTCAACTTTAATTCTGACTAAAAAGGTGTAGAACATGCTTTATAGTGACTCATATTTAAGCTTTGCAAAAGATCCATTAAATACTTAGGTTGAGAAATAAAGATATCATCATTCATTTGTAGAACTTGAATGCCCAAAAATAAATGTAAAAGATTGAAGTCAATCATTTAAAAGGTATCAGTTAATTGATTCTTTAAACCCAATATTAGATTCATATTGTTTCCAATAATGACTAAAAAATCTACACATAATGAAAAAATTAATATTCCATCATTTACATGCAAAAAATAGATGTTGTGATTTGATTCACTACATTTAAAACTAAGATTGCAAATAAATGATCAATCCTCTCATACTCATTCCTAGAGGAATATTTCAAATCTTACAAATATTTTTTAGTTGAAAAACAAGACTAAAATCCTTCTCATATCCAAGGGGTTTCTCCATATAAATTTCTTCAGTCATACCTCCATGAAGAAAAGTTATTTTGATATTCATCTAATGTACCTACCATCCAACTAGAGCAATAAGTGAAATAATCAATCAAACCAAGTTCATGTTTACAACCAGGGTAAAGGTTTTAGTGTAGTCAATGTCTTCTTGTTGAGAAAATGTCTTTTCAATCAAATGAACCTTATGTCCTTCATCAACACCATGCGATGTGAGTTTGGTCTTGTTGACCCATCAAAATTTCACTATATTCTTTACTTGTGGTTGAGGAGATAAATCCCATGTTTTATTCTTCATCAAGGAACAATATTATTCAACCATAGTGTCTCCCATTCATGTCAACCACGTGAATTTCCATATGCATCTATATCACAATCCTCTAGCGCACATTCCATTACAGAAACATTTTCACGCTACTTTTGAATTTTGTCCTTAAATCATTAACATATGCTACATTAGCTCCAACAACTTCAATTGTATTGATATCCTAATGAGGTAGACAAGAATTTTAAAGTGGGGGGTTTCCTATATCGATGAGTTCATCAATAGTTCTATCAAGGGTTCCAAGGATGGTAGTTGATCATATATTCACTAGTTTACTACAAGTCATGATAGGTAGGTGATTTGACTGTCTAGTTGAAACTCCAAAAGGGTTTAGTTGATCCTATTTCTCTCACAATTTCAAAAGGATCTATGTTCATCAAACTAGAAGAGGAATTCAATAGTTTAATACCAAAGGTAATTAAATCAAAGACAACATCCCTTTGAATGATGATCTATTGTTTGAATAGATTAAACAATCTATAGGAATTCAATTCTTTAAAGTAGCTCATCATGATGCAGCATGACTCTTTTCATTCAAATTCTTTCTATAGCCATATGGGATGTGCACCCACACAATAAAACTACATGTTATAAGGTGACTGGTCTATGGTATATTTCCATTCCATTTCTCAATAGGATTCATGTTAAGGACAACTTTAGTAGGAATAAGTTTCATTAGATAGTTTGAACAATAACAATTTCTACCCAAAAGCTAGTTGGAAACTCCTTTTCTTGAAGAAAACAACGTGTCGATTCAATCAAGTTCCAAATTTTCCTCTCTTCAACTCCATTATACTAAGGTGCATGAGGTATAGATATTTTCCAAGAGATTCCCTTTTCTGATAGGTAGTTTTCAAAAACTTTACCCACATATTCTCCACCATATTCTAATCTTTAACATTTCATAAATTGGCCACATTCCTTTTTATCTATTTCCCTAAATTCCTTGAACTTTTCAAATACATGAATTTTATTCTTCGAGAAATATACCCAAGTGAACCTAGAAAAATCATCAATGAATGTTAAAATATACGTCACACCAACTAATGATGGGTTATTCATGTAACGATTGTTGTTGTGGACAAGTTCTAGTCGAGTCTTTTCTCTCCATGCATTTCTTGTCTCAAAGGGAGCCTATTGATGATTTCCAAGCACATACCTTAACATACTCCATCAACGGGAATTATTTTAGGTAATCCAAAAACCATGTTATGTTTCATCTTCAATTTCAAGCTTTGAAAATTTAAATGTCCAAGTCATTCATGCCAAATTCTGCTACAGCCATCAGTCTGAGCTATGAGTGTATTTGGTCCTATTTATTTCTTGGGACATCACAAAACTTTTATAGTCCATTTATAGAATCAAGGAACCTATCGGGATTCGTTTTTTATCATATTTGCACTCATTTAGGCTAACCTTTTTTAACCTAATACTTCTTATTATCTTGCCTATTTTCCCATACTTCCATGTTTTTCCCCATATTGAATGGTCCAATTATTATCTTGACTATAAGAGGTAATTATGTTCAATTAGACATGAATTAATAGTTTTGTTACTTATTTCAAATATAATATGATCAGTCTAACCATTGTGGGGTTTGTAGTAATTATATTTTTGAGACAACAGGTATGTGTGCTACCGGAACTATGAACTCCGGTAATCCAATGGTTCTATCTTTCAACGTTGCGCACTACTAGAATTGAGGGCTTGATTCATGCACCACCCAAGCTATTTCTAGAGGATTCAAAGCTTGATTGAAGATAAAGATCAATTCCACAATGTATGCATCATGTTCCATATCAATTTGCTCAACACTTCCTTCTGATTGGTCTCGTGATCAGTAATTGGTGGAGTCATGTGCAACTTGAATTGCAATCGTGATTTCATGTTTCCATTCATGAAATCACTATCTATGTATGACACGGTATATCTATATTTGGTAAATCAAGATCCAAATTGTATGGTTTATTGTTGCATCTAATAACACATGAACTCCTATATATTGTAAAACAGTCTCATGGAGAGTTTAGCTCAAATTCTGTTGTCTGCATACAGAGTATAGGGAGTTTTGGTGATAAAGTTCAGATCCATTTTGAGCTCCTATGATGTAATCCTTATTTTTATTAATGAATATTTTGGATTTCTGATCATTTTCTAAGCTCTTATTCATTACAGTGCGCTCAGCCAGGAGGCCCCCTGTTCTGAGTCCCATCAACAGTGTTAGATTGTAGGTTTGGTTTGTACAAGTGTGTTTGATGTATTCACAACATGTTCGGGACTTGTCTCGGGTTTGATTGATATTTTATTTCAGATTCATCTTGGGCAAGCTACTTAGCATATTTACAATTATGTTGCAAAATCATTTCTTGATTTACCATTTGAATTTATAAAGAATGTCTGGTGTTGTAAATTCATCTTGAATCCTGTAGGTTAATGGTGAATGTTTGTATTTTTTTTACATGTTTTTAAGAACTTCAAAAGGATCCTCATATGCTTGGTGTTTCCCAGTAGTTGAAAGTTTGTAAACTTGAGATTCCATAAGTGATCTAACTGACACAAGGCCTAGACCTATGATCTTTCAATTACATGGTTTATTCTCATGAACAGTGTGGTTAAACATCTCTCCAATTTGTAACAAAATCATAGGTTGTTTTATGGGCATTTTGACAATTTTAGTAGCTGGTATAGGATCTTCATTTGATTCGATAACTAGTTGTTGGAACACACAAAGTGATATTATACAGTGAGCTTATTCTTATTTGGAGAGTTGTAATATGGTTTGTTTACTATTTGCATAATTATAACATCAAATATCATATTTTCAATTGAACATTGTGATAATATCAAACAAAACCTTTGCTTACAAGTTTAAATCTAAATTGTTGGTATAAACACAATGAATTCATTCAGTCTATCTGAGATTTCGTTTGAGCATTTTATTGAGTGTGATCAATTGAACTTAGTTCTGCATATGTTTTGCATGGAATCTCATTAGTTTACAAACCCTAGTCGATAATTTATGTAAAGTAAAATAAGAAATCATTTTTCCCAACAGAACCCTTCAACAATAATTTCACAATTGTTCACATCTTTCACAACAAACTAATCCAACTAGAGTTCAACCTTTTCTCCAGTCTGGGTAAGTTAGGTTACGAACAAAAAATCTGCACTTAAGTTAGGTAGATGATACATGCTGGTTATTACACCATGTTGATATTCAATGTCACCACAACCAACAAAAGTAAGTGAATAATCATTCGTTACAAATATTTTTCTTTATGTAGTTTCACTTAAGGATTAAAAGAGAGAAGAATATTTGGCCATATGGTGTGTACAACCATAATCAACTATCCACTCACTCTAAGAAGTATGAGTATGAAGGGAATGAGAATCAACAAAAAAATGTATAATTGTCTTCCATACATTCTAGAATTCAGTGTTGAGCATTTTTCAATGATCTAGTCAACATGTTTGCTTCATTTTTCTTGAACTTCTCTTCCTGATTGTTGTTCTTCTCCCAATAGACCTTCTCCATATGTCCCAATTTCCAAAAATAGTGCTAGGTCTTCTTCTTCTTCTTGTATTTCTTAGTCTAATTTAGCACATCATGCTTATTCTTATCATTTGGGTTGACACATCCCCATCCTTTCTCTGGGTTACATTATTGACCCCTTTATCTATAGTTATGTCAAACTTTTTCCTTCAATAAATGGGCTTGCTTCTTGGTGTTTAATTTACCTTCATCAAACAATTTATCCTATGACATAAAAAAAATCCACAGAAAGAGTCAAATGTATAGTCATTACCATCTTGTTTTCTAGATGCCCAACTAGCACAAAACGTTGAACATAATATATCATAGGGTGTCTTCAAATTCATGAGAATCAATTCAATGAAATGGCCGTATTTATTCGTAAATTATTTTGCCACATTCACCCAATTTCAATCGTGACTCCTTGACATGAGTCGAATATTCCTTAGTCCTTTCAAAGGAGAGGGGATCTAGATAGATCAACTCGTTTTCAATTTGCATAACCTAACTTTTTTCGACTTTATCAAATAGAGCCTTTATTTTACTCTAGACTTGATGAGGATAGCTTATCCCACTTGTATGAAAGATAATCTCCAAAAAAATGTCGGTGATATAATTCCTATAGCATCATCCTTCTTTTTGTGGAGGATAAAATTCTATTAATCATCCATTGTATCTGGGATTACAACCTTGGTAAAATATGTGAGCCTTACTTTTTAGAAGGTTCTCCATATGTTGTGACCATTCAAGATCACAAGTTCTTTCTTGGAAGATTTTGTAGGAGCCTCGTCGACTTGATTGACTAGTAAGTGTAATCAACTAGTCAGCCGGGTCGACTGACCAAGGTAGTTAAAGAAGTTATAACTACCTCCTTGATTATAACACATATATAAAGGCATGAATCTATATGAAATGTAGTAGTATATATTGTCGTCTAATTGATCATAATATTTAATAGACTCCTTGTGCTTGTTTCACTACTACTTTTCTCTTCTTCTCTCCTTCTATGTATGTGTTCTTGTATATTATGCCTAGTTAAGCATGCTACTTGTAACTATTTCAGTGTATCCCATGTATTACAACAATTTCCAATAGTACATTACCTAGGCCATGTAGAATAACACAAAAATGCATAGATGTTGAAGGAGGAATACATTTGTTGGTGGTGGCACAAAAAAATAACAATTATTTAAAAAATTACTCCAAAATAAATCAACTAACATATGTGAAACAAAAAGCCCTACTTTTCACTGAAACACACAAAAGGTTCATGGAAGACATCCCCCGAGGGATAAAAAAAATTGTTGGATAACCTTTTCAGTGAACAATACTATTGAAGATAAGAAAATGATATCAAAATTAAACAACGATGGTTGAACAAAATTTATGAGTGGATAGAAAAAATCCCAAAGGACGATTGTGAAGAGCAAGTAGTTGAAGAATGAACATTTGTAGATAGTGTCAAAGAAGGTTTAATGACTACATGCACGGAAAATTATTTTGCATTGTACCAATACTACTGCATAAATTCCTCTTATAAAAAAGTATGAGCCACATGGTAGAAGCACGAACATTGATTCACACACCCCTTACAACTTACTAGGAGAAGAAACAACAAGAGTTGGAATATTTTTTGTACAAATAATCATAATGGCTACCATCGTCGATCATGAGCAAACTCGGGTTTGGAAATGGTGGGGTGGGAAAACCATGAAATTCCTTGGGCAACATAATCCCTAGTTGGGCCAAGAAAGTAGAAGACGAACTAGAGTGATGATGCCCATAAAATCATGATCACGTGAAATAGAATATATGCTTGATAAATAAATTAAGAAGAAAATGAAAAGAAGGATGAAAGGGTACAAACCCTCACCCAAATTGCAAAAAATAGAGAGAGATAAAAGAGATAAGAGGGGAGAATAAATGTAGGAAATTGCATACATGCACTGACCAAATTCACTAGAAAGAGGCACAAAATGTTAGATCAATAGTATACCAACCCTAACTAAGTCTTGTGTGTATTGACTTGTAGTGTAAGAGGAGGTATCTATAATGGTTCTAGTAGAACTAATTGACAAGGAGTAATGGATCGATGATCAACTAACCCTATTTGAATTGAGGTATTTTTAACTAGATGTGAGAGAGGAAGCTGTCACGATGGTTCCTAGTTTGGAAGAACAATTACAAATGGTCAAAAAAATCCTTGAATATATGCAAATATCACAAGATGAAATGGAAATTGATGATTCTTCTCCAAAATATTCTCTTGGATTGAATACTTTCACAATCAACTATATTTTAAGGCATCATTTACATCTAAAACTTAGTTCTTCCTTAGTCTAGAGCTGATTGGACGAAAATAAACAAGTAATTGACAATATCCCAATAGAAGATCAAAAAGAGGTGGGAATTGGATAACTATTACCCCCAAAAATTATCAAAATTCTTAATTGTGTGACTCGAGGATTTCACATAAATGCCCGCCTACTAGATTTAACATTTGAAGGAATCCAAAAAATAGAAAGAAAAGGGTGCATTGAAGAGTTGTGAACGCAATTGAACCATTTCATTCAATATAAACATCAACATTTTCAAACAGAAGACATTGAAGTAATTAAGGAAACCCAAGAGAGTTCAAGTCAAATTGCAATAGTCTAGCACTTGACTTAGTCAAACTTTCGTTGATCGCTAGTTGAGTTTATAGTCATTCCAATGTTCATCATCTTCCTATCGACCAATCATTTGTTATCAACCAAACAACTATTTCGATTGGCCAATGGACGAGACTTCCATTGTCTATCAACTTCCAACTCCAATCGACCTGTGGATTAATCAACTATCGACTTCGACCATCAATTTCATGCAAAGAACATAACATTCCCAACAAAGAATTGTAGCACACATAGTCTCTAAGGGCACAATGACACAAACTCACCTCGAATAGAATATGAAATGGAAAATCTATAGGATTCCATGTATGGTCCATGTGAGTATGGTTCCACATCACCACTTTCCACATGTCATGCCATATTAAAAAACAAAAAACATTTAAAAAAAATTTAGAGACATTTTTCTTATTTTGGGCATAACATGAGCAGGTTTTGTCAGATTTCATTGATTTTTTTTTTGGTAAGTCTATCGTGTTGGGGACTACAAAATTGTTAGTGAGAGTAGATAGCTAATTCGATTCCATATTTCCAGGAAATGATTATTATTGGTCTATCAACTTCCAACTCCAATCGACCTGTGGATTAATCAACTATCGACTTTGACCATCAATTTCATGCAAAGAATATAACATTCCCAACAAAGAATTGTAGCACACCTAGTCTCTAAGGGCACAATGACACAAACTCAGCTCGAAGAGAATATGAAATGGAAAATCTATAGGATTCCATGTATGGTCCATGTGAGTATGGTTCCACATCATCATTTGCCACATGTCATGCCACATTAAAAAACAAAAAACATTTAAAAAAAGTTTAGAGACATTTTCTTATTTTCGGCATAACATGAGCAGGTCTTGTTGGATTTCATTGATTTTTTTTTTGGTAAGTCTATCGTGTCGAGGACTACAAAATTGTTAGTGAGAGTAGATGGCTAATTCGATTCCATATTTCCAGGAAATGATTATTATTGGTTTTTAAATACCCTAATAATACAAACTATCAGAATCCCTATTGATGATAAAATTTGAATAGTGTAGTCCATGAGAAGACATGGAGAAACCCAGTGAAGCATTTGGTCAAATTTCAAGGATTTGGAATGTGGATGCAGAATTAGGCCAAAATCCACTTTTCCAAGAGAATTTTCAAGGATATTGAAAACCTTGTAGAAAGGAAAAATTACCCAAGAATTTAAAATTTTTATTTACTCAACATTTTACCTTCTCAACAATCTTAATAACATTTCTAATTGAATATTTCCTAGTTTTGCTAGTTTGAAAAATAGCAATTTTTGACAAATATTCTAAGCCTAGAAAAATGTAAAAATAACAAAGTAGTCAATTCCAAAAATTTATATAAGTTGGTTGGAGCATTAAATCAATGGTCTTAAATTTTTTGAGTAATCACTATTGTTGAAATCCACCAAATGAATAAGCAAGGACAAAATGAAGATAGGTGTGAATGCCCGTTTTTCATTAAGATAGTACACATTAATACAATTTCAAGTGATGTTTGGTTTCATCTTTCAAGCTATCTCTTGGAATCCAAGATGAGTCTTCATATTCACCTACAATGAATGTGAATAATAAACTTGACCAACACTAAAGGATTAAGTTTCTAGCATTCCCCCCTTTAATTCGAAGGGGTGTTTGTGAGTCCAAGAATCTTTATGAAAGAGACATAAATATGGAAAAAGACAGCTGCAAATGACTGAGCCCATCACTGAAGTTCTCTCTGAATTGGTGGTTTTGCATAACCACAAACCAAGTGATGTTTTTAGGATGACCGCAAACCTTGTTAGCAGAAGCTGATGTCTTCTACTAAATGGGTGGTTTTGGATGACCACAAACCAATGGTAGATGGTGGTTTAG
>NWUY0300009106.1:8231-23000 GCA_004151065.3 Larix sibirica | reverse complement strand
GCATTGGTTTAAGTTAGTCTTGTTAAAATGTTAAAAATAAATCTAGGTTTTTGTTATTTTTGGGGTGGTTTTCTGCAAGCTAATACAATTATAGAATAATGAATCCACAACCTAATAGATATATATATAATAATAATAACAACAATTTACTTTTGCTAAAACAATGATAACATAGCTTAGTGAAAATATTTTATATTTGTTCCATAAAAGTTTGGATAATATATACTATGGAAATCAAGGTTTTGAATATAATACTCATTACGTGGTTGGATGAAAACATTTATAGAAGTGATACAACTGGTTGGAGAATTACTTGGAGAAAGTTCTATAATAGAGGTTGTGAATTCTCCTTTTCCGAGTTAATCAACCAAAATATTATTATATATTTAATACAATAAAAAATAGTCAATAAAATATAAGCGGAATGAGTATTAAAGTTATTTAGTATTTGCCTTTTAATAAAATTGAAAAAAATCAATAATAAGTTAATATGTAGTATTAGGTATTAGTGGGTTGGTAGTGTTTTTTGGGGCGCATGCACATTAATGGGTTGGTTGATCAATGTTTAGGGAAGTGTGAGTTAGTGTCTTGGATGTTGGCTAGTGGATCATATAAAAACTATATGTTTGTAGTTGTTGACTTTAAAGAAAAGGTGCAAAGATAAGGATGAATTTCCATGAGCTTTATAGCGAGACAATGTATTGAAAAAAGAATTAAATTAAAGTAACACAAAATAATATATAAGATGTGAAAGGCAAATAAAATAGAGGATGGAAAATATTTCTTTTGAAATGCATGGACCAGTTTCATTTATGAGTGTTTTAGTTGGCCTAAAAGGTTAGCTCAATCCATTGTTATCAATATTATTAGACATTTAGCTAACTCTATGTCAATCATGTTCCCAATTAATAAAATAAAGATAAATTAATTTCAAATCAAAATTTGATATATTTTAAAATATTATAATAATAATAATAATAATAAAATAATAATAATTCTTGGGAAAAAATAATAAAATAATAATAATATATTTTAAGGTCATAGCCAAGTCAAACACCAATTTAGTGTACAAGACCCCCTTGTTTGTTGGACAAGATACCCCCCTCTACGCAACAATGTAACTGCTAAAGTCTACAAAGGTTCACTAGCTTCTTTGAGGCCAATATAGATGCAACTTCGTATAATAGTAAGTTTGTCTTTTCAAGGCCCACTATCGAGTCCACTCCCAACTTTATTTATTTCCCATCTCCAAGATTCCATCCCAAGTTGCTACAGATCAAATTGAAATATTTTTCAATAGGCCTGCAAAAGAGAGATCCTCCAGCAGGTCGAGGTGCTCCAAGGTGTATATAGTTGATAATCAAATGGGGTTGTATGTACTTACTACGCATATATGTTTGCCATAGTCCAACTGAATTTATGATCCTCCGTAGACTCTTTTCCACCATTGCCTATGAAAAGAGAGTAAGATATTTAATTCCCCATCCTTTGTTGTTCTTTGTTTTAAACAAGATCTCCCATCTGCATAGGGGTGGAGACTTTTCTTCCTTATTCCCTGTTCAAAAATATTGCGTACAAATCCTCCTTATGGAGGTAATAATGGATTTTGTGATGAATGCTAAAGCCATTCAATAGACTGGAATGGCTTCGATCACACTTTTAATCGGAGTAACTTTTTCAACTTTGATCACACTTTTGCCTAGAGTAACTCTTTCGGCCAGAGACATCCACCTATGATACCAACTACCAATCTTTATTTTCTTTTTTCAATCAACCAAATCCAATCCTTAATTCTATAGTCGTTTGATTTCAAGAGAAACCCTAGATACTTGAAGCATGAGGGTGATTCTTCTTCTGCGTAAGGCAGATGTCGAAGGATGCTTTGCTTGAGGGATCCAAAAACATTAAAGAATATACAGTGTACTTCCCTAGATTCACTTCCATGCTAGTTGAAGAAGAAAAAAGCTTAAGAATACATGCCAATAGCTTTGCTTCTGTAATAGAGGCCTTGTTAAAGATAAGAATATCATTTATAAAGAGAATATGAGAGATGGAAAAATATTTGGATAGATTTACCCCATGTAGATTCCCCAAGCTTCTTTCTTGTGAGATATGTTGACTCGAGGCTTCAACAATAACAAGGAACATAAGTGGTAATAGAGGACACTCCTAACATAGACCTCTAGATGAATGGAAAAATGGAGAGGTGGACCCATTCATAAGAATCACATAGGATACTTCTTGTGTAAGTGCTTCAATTGAATTAATGAAGGAACTAGGAAAACCCACTTGTTAAGATTAAACGCAGGTACAACAAGTTGACCTTGTCAAAATATTTGGTAAGGTCAATCCTTAGCATAAATTCAGGAATATAGGAGGTTTTGATGGAGTGGATGGTTTCCTAGGCCAATGCTATATCATCATGTATATTTCTCCAATCTAAAAATCCAAATTGGTTAGGGGAAATACTAGAAGAGAGAATAGGCTTAAGTCGGATGGAAATAACCTTTTAAATTACTTTGTATATGCAATTACAGAGGGAAATGGATCTATAGTGATCAAAACCTGATGGATTATCATATTTTGAGACGTTTTTTATGAATGTGTAGTTAAATGGAGGATGAACCATACCTAATTATCTTGATTACTCGATAGTTGTTGCAATATCATCTCCAATCAAATCCCAAAAAACCAAGTAGAACCTTGTGGTCCAACCATCAAGACCTGGAGATTTGCCATGCTAAAATGAGAGAAGGACCTTATGAACCTCGTCCCTTGTGACTTTATCCATTAAAGTTACAGCTTGTTCCTGGTCATCCCACCTATTAAAGAAAGAGGCCAATACAAATATATTTAATGTTCTCCTTCTTTGGATTCAAAAAGAGCTTGGAGTAGTGTTGAACTGCCACTATAGAGATAGATTTAAAACCAGGACACTCCTCTCCCTTTTGATTTCGAACATTTCAAATTGTGTTAGAAGCTCTTCTTCCACAACCTTGTGTATGAAAAAATGTTGTGTTGTTATCCCCTTCTGCTAGCAATAGGGCCCTACTCTTCATTTTTCACTTAGCCTCCTGCCATGCTAGGATTTTGGCTTTTTCCTTTCCCAATTTTTCAATGTTATTGATCTTTGCTTCCTCAAAAATATTGTTGTAAATAGATCTGATATACACCTCCAACTGATGTTCTAATCTAGTCCATTCATTTTCTTCATTTGAGAACGTTTCTTTAACCCAAGATTTTGTGATCCCCTTAATCTTGATTAAATTTGTTTGAATTCATTTCATAGTCATATCCCCTGCTCTGCTATCACACTAAGACCAATTCTTTGATACAAGTTCCTTAAAATCCTCATAAGTAAGCCAATGTGGGTTGAACTTGAACAAGGAAGGAGGCTTAGTTGTAGGAAGAGAGAGCTCCAAGAGTATCGGGAGATGGTTTGAGTGGGAATCCTTTAGGATGGAGGAGTGGTATGCACCGAGAGTAATAAGGAGGGTTTCCTTGATGCGAAATTAGTCAAGCCTTTTCGACATGTGCAGAGAGCCCATTATTTTATTTGACCAAGTATGGCCAAAGGGATAAAGCTCCACATTAGCTAAAGAATTTCCAGCCAAAATGTGGGAGAAATAATATGCTAGTGAATCCTTCCTAGTAGTGTGGCCATTATGTTCAGATAGGCGGATGGTAAAGTTTAAGTCGCCCCCAAACTTGCTATTTGGAAATGCCAGAAGCTAAGATGAAAGGAGATCCTCCCAAAATTATTTTATTCCATGCGAAGGGACATACACTTTCAAAAAATAAAAACTTTAATTTAATTATTTTGAGAAGCAAGAGGCTAGAATATATTTTGAGTTACTTACTAATGGGTGGAGGGAGAGAGAAGAGTCCCAACCCAGGGCCAAATTTCCTGAGTGGTCCTCAACACCAGTAGAATTAAAATACCATTCAGGGAAATAATTCTTAAGGATCCTTAAACAAAACTCAGATGAAGCCATAGTCACTTGAATATATATTACAAACAGACAGTTCTTGTGCACCAATCACATAAGGGAGCGTTGTTTCAAGGTCGTCCCTAACCCTCTCATATTGTGTGAGAAGAGTTTCATTGTTTACCCTTTTTGCGAGATGCTTTGCTAAGGAACCCATGTATAGTTTATTGTATGTTAGTTAAAACCTCCTTTTCCACCTCTGACTTAGCCTACTCCATGTTTGATTTCCTCCCTCTCGTGACCACATTTGTTGATCCTAGCATGGGAAATAACCTACTTTCATGTCTTATTACTCTTGATTGGGATCATGTAAGATATTTCTTGGAGAATGATGGCCCAGAGTAAGAGTTGTTCATTGTATTACCACTGGTATCATCAACATTATGATACTCCTCTGAATTCTCCAATGTCTTCCAAGTTGATTGAGGAGATGGAGTATCATTGCTTCTTGAGATAACCATGAGTTTAGGTGTAGGGTTTGAGGGCCCCACATCGCTGATTACAAATATCGGCTTCTTCCCTTTTGATAAATATAGATCCAAAGTGTTTGGGGTGATGTGAGAGATACTCTCAAGAAAATAATATACGCCTCTAGGACTTTTATTTTCTCAGTCAACTGAGATGTTACCCTCTCAAATTCATCGTTAATACTTGCATGATCATCCTGCAACTTTGAATGTTCCACTTCCATATCCTCCTCCCTTTTCTGCTCCTGAGTATTTTTAAGTGAATTTTCTCCAAAATTAGAAGGGCTCGTGACAAAATGTGTACCCCTGATGTCATCCGATTTTTTGTTATATGGACAATTGATTTTTTCAAATGACCATGGGATCTACACTGAGTGCACCTAAATGGCACATTTTCATAGTCTAGGGTTTGAACAAAATGATTCTCCCCTATTTTGATCATTATGACATTCAGTAAACCCTGTTCAATGTCCATTTCAACAGAGATGCATGCTACAAATGTATTTTTCTTCGATTGTCTCTAGAGCTACCTTCAAGAAAGTTCCTAATGAATCCCCAATAATATTTAAGATTTGAGTGTCCAATAACTCTATAGGGAGACATGGGAGTTTGACCCATAGTGTAAGCATATGTATTATTTCCTTGATCGGATCAAACCTAGCATGCCATTTGAAGAAGGATAACGTTGAATTTCCCTAGAACCAAGGCCCTTCCATAGCTATCTTCAATATATCATCCATTGAGTTGAATACAAATGTAATATACCATCTAGCTCCCACATGGGTCAAAGGCATATATCCAGGGACCTGCTCTTAGGTTTTCTTCACCAAGTTCTTTAAGTCCTCCTCATAAAACCTCTGATCATGGAATCTTCTAATTAATGCATTTCTAGTGTAGTAAATTACCCTATCTTTGATAAGAACTGGATAAACGATCTCATTCATCTCTGATGCATGTTTCTTGGTACACTTTTGTTTCCTCTAGCGTTTTCATCGTGTAGTAGTAGCTTTTGGACCACCTTGTGTGGGATCTCTACCTGTGTTAGGGCTGTCATATTGCATAGAAGTTGGGATACTGTTGTAGAAATTTGGTATCTCTGTTTAGAAGGTAATTCACTAGGATTCAAAGGATTTAGAGGATAGAAGTGCATAGATATGCGAGGATAATCCATCGCTTCTTCCAGAATCCCATCATTCAGATTCCTAGAGAGAGTATGGTCATCCTGAGTTTCCTCGTCTTGAATTCCAAACCTAAAAAGTTTTTTTAGATTGTGACAAGTTTATTCACATAAATGAAAGAACATGTCCATGGTAGCTTGCCAAAAATCTAAATTTAATATTTTGGTTAAAGACTTGCATCCACAAAACAAAATCTTAAATTCCAACCCTCAAATGTTATTGTTGAATCATGATGTGTTCGTTAATACTCCACACATAAAGGGTCTTAAGTTAGAAAAAATATCAAGGTTTGGATAGTTGTATGGAACATAGCTTTATAAGGATGGGATATTAGAATGTTATCCAGGCTTGACACCTAGGTCTTCGCAATTGCATAAGGGCACTTGTCATTCTGGACAAAATACAACACAATATTGTCCAAACTTCATAATATGTATTTATACACCTACAATATATTGGTGGAATGTTTCATATGTTTTTTTATGTCACAAATATGTGTAGGTTTGGACTATGGTATGTGATATCATTTAAGTTTTAATACAGGCTTTTTTTTCTTTATAAAATAGTTATAGAAATAATGTTTGTTCAAATTATAGGGGTTGAATGGTTATAAATAATTGTATATGTTAATTTGATCTTTCTCTCTTTTGTATGTCTGGTGTGAATCAAATATAAATAGTAATAATAATTTGGCATGTCGTGGAATCGAGTGATCTATTGTCATATATTAATTAACTTACAATCCTACTAGAAATGCTAAGCTTTGTTTGTATCTTCCATTCAATGGATATCTTTCTTTTGATACACAAGAAATGCCCACAAAAGAAAGATGATTTAGTTGAGGTTGTGGACTCATTAGAGCATTCTATGTTTTTGGATTAAATATTTGTAAAACCTTTATTCATAATGGCTCATCTAGAGAAGGGATCTTTTGCCAAAATATGGGAATGAAATAACTTGGAACATTTTTTAAGAATATAATGGTATTTCTACATTATATGAATCTAATGATCTTTCTAAGTAACACGGTGCTTTTGTTATACCAATGCACCTCGTACAGAACATGTTATACCTATAAAAAAACAATCTTCAACTAGAAGCATTGATCTTTCTAAGGCATGCAAAGATTTTGTTGATTGTAATACGTGAGATGTTGATCAACTTTTGGTTAGTGATTAGTGATGTTTCACTTTTGAGTGGGAGCTTGTTTTCATTTGTATTTTTAATCTTCTATACAAGTCATAACATAAATAAGTTGACATGATAGAAGTAATTTGGGGGTAAGGAATGATAATTTGAAGATTACTTCGACAAAAATATCATGACTTCTTTGCAAGTTATTTTGGATAAATAAAGATAACTATATATGATAATGAGGATATACCATTGTTGTAGTTGAAGTTAAATTTGAATAATTTTGGAAGTGGGTCTTTTTAAAGGTAAATTTGACTAATTTTGGAAGTGGGTCTTTTTAAAAGTAAATTGGCCTAAATTTGGAAGTGGGTTTTGTATTTTTATTAGAGACTTTTGAAATAAGGTGTAAATTAAGTGGTTGCAAGGGGATGATAGAAGCATAAATGTACCATGGTGTCACAGATTGATAATGCCATGTAGATCCCAATGGAAAATCATGGGCATCTCACCATCTCATCTTAGTGAGAGTTTTGTGTTGTAGATATTGATGGCACAACTGTTGGTTTGATAGAAGACATGGTAGATCACTACATTTCCCTTTGCATGATTGATCCCATGCCTGAAATTTATTTTTTCCAATTTTAAGGAAAAGATTGTATTCTAACCTTTTTTTATGGAAACAGGTAGTGGTTTTGTATTAAAAAATAAGGGGAAAATCCCTTAATAAAACATTGTCCAAATTTTCAAAATAGGTCCAGGGCAGTAAACCAAGGTCTTGGCCAAATTCTACATACCAAAACTGCAAAATTGAACGTCCTTGATCATTCCTAAGACTTTTACCAATATGGATATACAATAACGAAAAAGCATATTTACAATGCATTGATAATCATTAGAAATCTCCCCATGGGACATGGTTCTCATTTTTCATTTCTTGTTGACAAGAGGAGGGCGCTTCCCCAATCATTTTATCGGTGGTTTTCTTTTGCAGGACTATCAGGGCCGCTTCCAATTAGTTCAAACGAGCCTCCAAAATCTCGTTCCTTGCTCTTGACTAGTCTAGATCAACTCCCATGACTGCGAGTTGATAGGTGAAATCTCCCCATTCCACCGGGCATACTTGTTCCTCCTCTATTTGCCACTTCTCCATTCTCCTCTCAGTTGTCCTAAGGTAATACTAGAGGTTATGCACCTTTCACTTTAAGTCGGTGGCTTTCCTCTACTCTCTAAAGGTTGTGTGAAACACAACAATCCTCCTCTTCGTTCCACTCGTTATCCGCCATTTTCCCCTGTCAAGGTTTGATCAAATGCCACCCCTAGTTTGGAATCCCTGCCCTCCTCCCATTATTAATTCATGTGTCATGAGCCTACCTACTCAATTCCTCTTCCTCTCATAAACACCTTTCTCTTGCTCATAATGCACAAATGTTTCCTACTCTGTTAGTCCAATTCAGGCTATGGGTCGACCTTCCAATACCTATCATGATGGTATCTTCCGGTAGGATATCATGGAGAGGACTGAAATTACTCAAATATTCCAAGTACTGGACTTGTCCTGTCAACCAACGTTTCCACCAAAATTCATTATGCCTTCATGCTTCGCATTAGGCCTCCCCCCTAGTATTTTAATGAACAATGTTTTTGTTGTGGGTGGGAATCCTGACATCTATTTGGATGCTCCCATTGTCTCGTCATGGCATCATCAATATGTCAAGAATTCCAATTCCCCCGGAGGAGCTTAAATTCTATGTGCCTTTCTTTTGGTCTTTGATCACTTTCCCTCCTGATTAGTCAAGGGTTGGGTGTTGAACTCCTTCATCTATTGAAATATTGTAACTTCTAAGAATATTATATTTGTACCTTATTATTCCGGAGATGTTTCATTCCTCCGTGAAGATCTTATTGTATATCCGGAGATGTTTATTCCTCCNAATGAATTAATGCCTAGGGAATTCATGATTATGTTTGCCTCTTCATTGTAGACATGAGGATGGTAGGTACACATTAGGACTTCCTTGATATTTATTTTAATGTTATTTTAGACATACTTATGGCCCATTGTTTCACCTTTAAAAATTCTTCTATATGTAGTTTTCCAAAGGGACCAAATGATGAAGATAAGGGAAATAACCCAAATAATCTATAGCAATGGATACTATCATGGACATTTTTCCCATTGTTCAAAGATGGAAGTTTATATCATGATCAATTGAGATTGTTACTCTACTAAAATTATGACATTGTTCCCATAACTACTTTGTACACTTATACCTCATTAAGGTATGAGTTTTATCATTTTTTGCTTTAACATGAGGAATCATTATGTATTTCACTCATACTCACCTAGGCATTTCCTTTGGTGTTGGAAACGTATTTGGACCTCCTTTAATGAAATTGGGGTTTTGAGGGTTGGAATGATGGCCTAAGTGGGTATCTAATGTTAATGTTAAAGTTTACCTAATCTTAATTCTAAATTTAATCTAATGTTAATGTTAATTTTAATGTTAATCTAATGCTAATGTTAATCTAATATTAAATTTAATATAATGCTAATGTTAATGCTAATGCTAACATAATTAATTAATTTACAATTAAAAATATAAGTATAAAACATACAAACATACAAACCAAAAAGAAAACAACATAAATCAAAATTACATATCTGCCCGTGTAGGTCGACTAGTCGAGCATCCAGAGCAGCAGATCCACTAGATCAGTTGAGGAGCAGACAACCCAAGGGTTTGACGTGCCCTACCACATCAGGAGACCAGTGCAACTGGAGTAGACAACTCAGGGTTTTGATGTTCCCTACCAAATCAAGAGACCTGTGCAACTGGAGTAAATGTCCCAGGGGTTTGATGTGCCCTACCACATCAGGAGACCAGTGCACCAGCTGGAGGCAGTATTCCAAAGGATTTAGGCGTTCCCATAGCGGAGACCACCTTCAACTAAGATACATTCAACTAAAAAGGGCTCAATTTCTTCGGTAAGGCCATTAGTACTATCTTTCTCCTTTCCCAATAGTTATTATAGAAGGTATATTTTATCTTCCTTCTATTCATCAACCTAGTTCTGTTTTTGTAGGGATGGATATGGAAATGGATTTAGTTTTTATGGGGATACTCCATCGCCAAAATACTCTGAAACCTATCCTATTTGGTTGGAGACTAGTAGGATTTTGGGTTTCCTATGCATTTTCCCTAACCCTACAAGGTTGAGACCGTGTTGTCCTTGGTTTCGGATGACTCTGGTTTGATTAACCGATGGGATAAGTTTCAGATGGCTCTGGTTTGATTACCCTAAAAGTATATATCGAAATTTTACAATAGATCTCCATGCACAGTATTGAAATGACATAAAAGAATCTAATTAAAACAAATTTGAGTTCTACCCTAAATGAGTCCGCCTAACTGTATCCTTCTTCATAAATCCACTAGTTTATGAGTAAAAAAATTTAGATTTAGGGGCATGATGAAAAAGAAAGAAACTATGCTCTGAAGGTGATTAATCAATAGGGATATCCTAAAATACACAGTGAGAATATATTCGTTAGGTCTTTGGATAATCAAATTGGTACATTGGTTTATGGGATTTCATTTGCACACATAGCACATCATCTCGTTTCAAAGGAAGATATATCTTCTAGCGTGGAGTGAAATAAATTTCAAACGGAAGATTTTTGCATTAAAAACATAAAAGGAGAAACCTCATTGAAGTGTCTCCATCACAGCTTCATCCTTCTATGTAAATCGACTAGATTATCAAAGTAAAAACTGCTTATCTAAGGACATGATAAAAGAGAAGGGAGTTATGCTCCATAGGTTATTGATACCTTTGTTGTCTTAAACCAAGTAAAAACTACACAAGGAATGAGAAATTCTATTCAATAACCATTGAATCAAAACCTATAGTATTTTGAGTTTCCAATCCAAAATGATTGGCGCATATTTTCAAGGTCTTGGCCTGCCTCATGACTAATATGGCCTTCCTAGTCTACTTGTGCTTCAACAGTTTTACCGTTCCAACTCCTCACTCTTTCCATTGATTCCCATCCTTATCAAACTGATACAACTTGGCCTTCCTAAAATTAAAAAAGAAAAATAAAACACAAGTCAGAAGAATTAGGTCTTTGAGATCATCTACATATTAACAATGATAGTTGCAAATCCTCATAGAAAAGAAAAACAACATATGAAATGTCAGTTTACAAATTTCAAAAGCATTACAAGAAAGGAAGTAAATTCAAAGAACAAAGCAATCCAAAAAATATAGAATTTAAAGACTCGGATAGTATGAAGCATTTAACACCTTCTTGCACCAAAAGGAGCGAGCTACTCTACAGCCCAGTATGAGGGAGATCGATGTTGTCTCGTAATGTAGTGTTACGTTACAAAAAATAAAAAGTAACTAAAAAATTCATGTCTGCTCATAAAACAAAAATATAGAAACCAAATGAAAAGTAATTTAAAAAATCCATGTCGGTAATTGTAATTTTTTTGGATGTGTAAAAAGATTAAGTTAAAAAAAAATTATAGGTCCTCAAGAAATTGGATCCCTCTCGGTGCTTGATAGATTCGGGTTTAAGATGGATCTACGTTGGTTTTAGCTAAGAGGTGATGATACATAAGAGCATGACTGTGTAAATTGTTTGATGGCCTTAGAGCTATGAGATGTATTATATCTAGAGATTGTGGAAATAGAGACTAAGCAACTATTTGAAGTTGGATTTTCCATTTGGGTTTCCAAGGTAAATATGATGTCTTTGTGTATGGATTTTTCTCTCATTGAATAATTTATGTATGTGAAATTCGACTCTTATTTGATTTAATATGTTGTTTTGAGTATGTTAACGGTGATAGTTGATTAACATGGCCAATTTTATGCAAGTTATCTTGATTCAGAAAACCTTTTTCCTTTATCAATTGGTGAATGCGAACAACTCTAAGATCCTCTTCATCCATCCCTTTCCAAATTTGAGATCCATGTCTATCTCATTCTTCTTGAATTTTTCATCCATGGGAACTGTTGAGAACTTAAGGCAATTTGCACGCAACATCAAGAAGCTATAGAGGTCGTACGTTCCTGTAGACTAGCATTAAAAAACACTCAAACGTTGATTGTGGCTGTGGGAGTCAATAGAGGCCGTACACAATCCGTACTGAGGCTATATGAGCTGGTTGAGTGTGTTGGCTACTGAGCAATATGTACACCTTTTCCCTTTCCCATGTGTTGGGTTCTTTGATTGTAGACAGTGAAAGAAAGTCCAATTAAACAATAAATAAATCAACCTCGTCTCTCTTTCCTCAGTGGTGTGCATGCTTTATAATTAAGGTCAAGTACTCACAAACAAATTATTTGGCTCGATTTTACTTTGTCTCATGCTCATGAATATCTATATCTAAGTTGTTTGCTGGATTATTTTTACATGACAATATTTGGGATTGAAAGTGTTCCAAGCATGAGCAATTGGACATTCTCAATTACTTGAATTCTAAAAGTAAGAGAGATACATGTGGATGATATCCTTTAGTTGAATATTCATTGTGGTTACCTTTTTTTCAAGAAGAAAAACACTATATTTTTGTTATTCAGCAGGATCAAAAAGTATATTCATTGTTCATTTGATTAGTCCAAAAAATAAACTATCAATAACACCTAAATCACCAGATACATAAATAGCAAAACAGACAAACATAATCCCCCCCCCCCAAAAAAAAANNCCTCAAGAAATTGGATCCCTCTCGGTGCTTGATAGATTCGGGTTTAAGATGGATCTATGCTGGTAAGTATTGATATTGGAGTTTAAACCTATAGTATTGTAAAAGTAGCCTCAAGCCCAACCAAACTACACCTAGATGGATTTGAACCCCACAGATTATAGCAAAATCCAACTACACTGAAATGGATGTAAGGCACGAAGCACTATAAAAACAAAGTTTGAACCCCAAACTAACTACATCCATCTAGGAATATTTGAACCTATGGTTATGTGGAAACATGGCATCAATTAGAATCCACCTCAACCCAAATGCACTTCGAACTTACCCTACTATTAAAACATTGCATTCAACCAAATCTCGATAGAACAATATTGGTTTGAAGCATTAGTTATCAGATCGTCCAACTAAGCTAACACTACAAAGTACAGAAGAAGAAAAAAAAAAAGGAAACCAAAAAATGCAATGTATTGGTTAATAGTTGCTTACATATCAATCAAAACTCCTCCTCCCCCTCTTCAGTCGTGACCGAAACCTTCTCTACTTTAACAATGGGTGCAACCTGAGCTCATGTATCTTCTTCCTCTGCTACAACTTTCTCTACCTCTTCCTCTACCTCTACCTCTCTCGTCTCATCCTCATTAGCTACATTGTCGCCAACCATTTCAAAACAGATTTGGATACTTAACCAATTTAACCAAATTACTTAACTTACACATAGCAACCTTACTTTTTAACCTTCGTATCTTTTCCATGTGCATAAAAGATAAAATCCCAAATTTCCAAAGAGTATGATAATAGTAAATTACATATAGATTTCAAAATATGTGTATCTTTCACACTTATGCTCAGAAGATATTTTGGCCCACCCCCTTGACTAAGTAGTTCAAACAAATGATAGTGATGTTCTGTGCTCAAAACTGTATATTGAAGATCCAATCTCTTAAGGGCAGAAGACCTTGGGAATATAACAGGCATCTCAGGCTCCATCATGTTGTTTATTCCTAGCAATGATGTCAACTTTTGAGGAAATTTAATCAATTGGGGCATATTGGATTTAGCCACATGCTCTTCACTGTTGTTGAATGTCCCACCACAAAACTCCTCCAATGCAGTGGCCTTTTTCAGGACACCTCTCAGATTCAGTATATCACAATCACCAACCTTTAAATATGTTAGTGAGGGGCATTTTGTTACTATTATCTCATGATCACTAGTGTTGGTCATTTCTAATGTCATCATGTAGAAGTTCAACACTTCCAAAGAAGAATTGTTAAGAGCGATCTCATGTAGCCAGTCCCTGCTTCTCTCTTCAATGAGACTCTTGTCCATCATTAAGGTCTTAAGAGATCTACAAATAAAATAGTGTTGAGTAAACTTTCAGTTGAAAATTTTGATAAGAAAGAACGAGAAAATACTCTTAAACTTCTCAAACCAATAAATCAAGTGAAATTTCATGTCAAATTCATTTAAACAACTTCTTTGTGCTCCTTGTTTAGTCTACTAATATTAACTCTTAAGTGGTTCACGGGATGTAAATAAATACTATAGTTTCAAAGTTATCTACAAATTTGAACAGGTATACCGTTTATGATCTTGTGCATAGTTGATCAATTCATTACCTTAGTGATACCCTTCAAGGTTTTAATTTTATACATTTCTCAGATATGATTTATCTCATGTGCTCCAATATATGCAACTTCACCAAATTTGGGGAAGCACTAAACATAGGAATGACAAATAAGGATGCTAAAGACATAAATTCTCCATTAAACACGCATAAAATCATCAATTCCAAGCAGTACAATAAAATCCCAATGTATTTATCCTGACCTATTTCCTCTATGTCAGGTCTTGGATACACACATCCACAAAAAACAAAGTAAATTAAAACCTCCTAATGTCAAATTGGAACATTATGGGGCATGAGCTCGTGGGATAACTGAAAAATGGAGAATCCACCAGAAGCAACCTCAAGTTCTATCCTTGCTGACGACACTCATGGGATCACCCATAACCAGGTTGGATATCGATTGTATATGGTGTTTGGAAGGGGTAGTCATTTTCCAAGCTAGCCCCTTTTGAACTAGCCTGCTTGGGTGCCTACTTCAACTATGTAGGAATTCACTCTCATCTGGGTCTACAGAAAAGGGGTATGCCGTGAATGGTACATGTTTACCTCATTCGCCAGATCTATGGTAGAGAAGCTCACATGGGATCCCCTTCCTCCAATGTTGAAAATTATGGTGCCAACTAGAATAATATATGCCTACAGAAAATCAAC
>NWUY0300009105.1:28624-47266 GCA_004151065.3 Larix sibirica | reverse complement strand
CATGTGGATCCAGCCAAGATCCAGGTCATTCACGCTTGCCAACATTGAAGACATTAACGAAGCTCTGTAATTTATTGGGCCTCACTAAACTATACTATAGGTTCATGTTAATCTTCTCTCATATTGCTTGGCCTTTGAGCCAAGTGACCAAGGGGGGAGCCACAACCAAGTTTGTGTGGGTTGAGGCATGACAAAAAGCACTCGAGGATAAGAAACACCAAAGTTGCTTAACACCTATACTCATTCTTCCATACCCGCAATAAACTTTTGAGATTAAGATAAATGCTTTAGATTATGTTGTCAACGCAATCCTCATTCGACATGGATATGTGGTGGCCTATCATAGAGAGATACTCTTTGATGTAGTTCACAAGTATCCCACCTATGAAAACGAGTACTTGATTGTATAGAAATGTAAACAATGAAATAAATGTATTTTGGAAAAGGAAATGATTCTGCACACTAACAATAAGCCTTTATAATTCATGCAAATGCAAGGAATGTTATAGAACAATCATCGTCATAAGTGATCCATGTACCTTCAACAGATCCCCTTGAACATCAAGTACAATAAGGCTATAACAAACTAAGTTACAAACTACCTCATTCAACCTCTAGCTGTGGCACTGATGCTGGTGCTTAATTCTTGTGGACATGAGACTTTTGGTGGTCCCGATTCTATGACAATGATACCGACTTCACTACTATGTATCAAGCTTTAGGTGAAATTAAACAAGTTTCAAAATTTCACCTCTAGGATGGAATTTTATGCCATATAGGCCATCTTGTTGTTCCTCCAAGTGAGTGTGAGAATCTTATTTTGAAGGCACATTATAATTGAGTGGTGGGACATTCCCTATACGGAGAAAATAATGGACCAAGACTACATCAATACTTCTACTAGCTAAATATTTGATTGCTCATGCCATTGTTAAACTTTCCATTAAGAGGCATGGGATATACGCTCCTCTACATACTCTAAATGAGCCTTGGAAGTCATATCCATGGGATATATGTCAACATTTCCCTTAGCTAAGCATGTGAACAATTGTGTATTTGTGGTTGTTGATTAGTTCTCTAAGATGGCCATTTTGCACCCTGTAAGAATATAATTTTGATGAAAGCCACTACTAAGTTCTTCTTCAAGCGCATTTATTTTGATTTTGGGCTGCCACAAACCATTATTTTAGATAGGGTCAATAGGTTCCTTATTGCTTTCCAGTCTAGCTCATGGCCAATGATGGGCACCAAGGAAACCAAATTTACTACCTTCCACCCCAAACTGATGGCAAGATAGAGGTATTAAAAAATATGATTATACTTAATATCCTCAAAATCTACAACTCGAAGCATCCATGTACATGGGATGAAAACATTCCTTATGTTCAATAAAGCTACAATGGATCCCTTCATAGTTCTATTGGTCACAATCCTTTTCAAGTGTGCATGGGGTTACAATCGTGGCCCCAATTTGTAGTAATGCCTATTGCATATGCTTAAGAAGAGTCATACCATGATCAAAATGATGTATATAAAGAAACCAATTATTTTGAATGGATCCAACACATCGAATAAAAAATTATGATATATCGTGGAGAGCCAATGCCAGGTACAAGCAACGATACAATCGGTATCGAGTGCCACACAAGTTTAAAGTTTGTGATTATGTATATTTGCAATTGCACAAAGAGAAACTCTCAAATCCCATAGGAAACTTAAAACACTTTGATATGGGTGTTACACCATCACCAAGGTTGTGGATGATAATGCTTCTGAATTGAGTATTCCACCTTTCCTTGGCTTACACCCTGTATTTAATGTGGAGCTACTACGGTTGTATTTTCCATTTCTATTAGACACCTAAGAGATGGTAGAGAACTTGGACCCTATAGAAATGAACCCTAACTGCACTTAGTAGGCTACAATCAACCAAATCACGGACAACTAGATGAAGGGAACCGAACATGCAACTCTACTAGTTGTCAAACATGACAACTTCTTAACTAGGGCAAGTAGTTCACTAGGAGTCAAATTCAACATAATTTTCCCCATATAATGAAAGAAATCGAAGTAATGGATACCATTTCTTCCTAAAGGGGGATGACTTCTCCAAGTGGATATAGGTGGCCACCCAAATCTTCCACTGATTTAGAAACAATCCTACAAATTGCTAGTTTTACAATAATTTTGTAGGTCATGAACTCCTGACACATTTTTTGGGTACTTCCCATGCATTTTCGATGACTAGCACTACATGGAAATATTTTGATTTCCATGTTGTCAAAATACATAGAGCTCAAAATTATCTTGTAATGGTCTAAGAAATATCCCAAATGATGCTCATATGTGAAAGTTGTGGCCCTAGGAAGTTGGCATATCATTATGCTCCTCGGGATTTGCATTCCTTTTGCCACTTCATCTCCCAGGGTTAGAGATTTGGGTCTTAGGGTTTTAGATTTCACTTTAAATGATAATTTCAACCTATTATGATGGGATTTTGTGAATGAGCATAGCCAACAAATCTATTCTCAGAGATACACTACTACCATTCAAGCAAATTTATAATGCTCTACATATTGCAGTGTTTTCACTATTTCATTCATCAATATAGTTTGGGTATCATTGTATTTTTATGCTCTGTTCAATCTCTTTGTTATTTTTATTTGATATGTTCATTTCATTCTCAACATAATTCAATTGAATGCCTTAGTTATTTAATGTGTTATTGAGAGCTAAGTCCTCAAGAATGAGGGACCAACCAAAAAAGGAATTTTTTGACTCAACCAAAGGTTTCCACACATTTTGAAGCTAAAATAACCCACTAAACTTCTTAGACTTGAGCCACCTAATTCCATTTAATATAAGCTTATGATAGAGTCTTATGTAGCAATTCATATGCTTATGTTTCTTAAAAGCATTAGATTTATTCCATTTCTAGTCTTTCCACCAAGCATTAGAAGCTTGCATGCGCAACTTTATGAAAAGAGAGTTAGGAATAATATCCTCGACCCAATAAAATATCTACAAGGTTCAATAATTATAGTTGTAATTTGACTTTCAATTCCAAGTAAGGAGCCCAATTTCGAGTGTAGGTATCAAAACTATATTTGATAGTGTGATTCCTTTCCTAAGTATAAGAACCATGTAGTCTCACCCCAAACTTTTCCTTCATGCAATAGAATATAGGACCAATATAGAGAGTTCTTGATAAGGGTAGCCTAGACCAGGCATATTTTCTCATAATTACCTTCTAGGATTCATTCCCTTTCAATGCCCAAATCACCAATTTGGCACAATACTTGAGATTGAAAATGAGTATTAATGATCCCCAACCTCCTTAATCTCTCAGAGTGCAACATAAGTTCTAATCACACTAATGGAATCATTTTCCTCCATCAATGTTGGCTTAGAGGTGTTGCTAATAGGAACTAGTGTCAAACAACCAGTAGGAGGAAAAATACATATGGGTGGCTACAAACACTTTCGTTCATATTTGAAATTTAACAACCAACTCCATGAACTTTGTCCACTATTTCTCAATCCTTTTCTCCACTCAATGAATAACCACATTTGAGATATTTTCATGTGATGTATAGAATGTAAAAGGATTGTCAAGGAATTTTAAAATCCAATTAAGTTGGATCCATGCAAGCCTTGATTTTTCAACTAGGGAGAGAATTCTTCAACTCTTCATTTCTAGCATTGCATTCTGGCCTACTAGAACCTAGATCTTGAGGCATCATAAAAAATATGGAGGTAATTCATAGATTTTTACCTAGAAATATGGACCTCAAAATTAGTAGTGAATGAGTTGTCTAAAAAAATATCCCTTTACCAATTGTATAGCTCCCTATTATAAGAGGGGGATAGTTTTTGATAAGGGCCTGACTGAATTAGTGAGAAATGAGATAACCCAAGGTGTATGTTGCCACAAATAAATTGTTGGGATCAATGGGAACCCTTGTTGGATGGATCTATGAATTGCACATCCTTCAATTTATAGCTTTTGATGGACATATAAGTTGAGGTTTTGAAGAAAAATGTTTTTATAAATTTAAGGAAAATTTGTTCAAAGCTCAAGGCCTAGAACATGATTAGAATGAAGGGTTGTTGATGGGATTATAGGTCCTCACCAACAAATTGGTATGCTAGTGATAGACAATAATAAAATTATGTTTATTCTACTAAAGTTAAGTAATTAAGAAAGTTAACTAGGGCTTAAACATATAAGAGAAGAGGGAAACTTGTAACTTGTGTCGCCTGAAGGATTTTCCAAATATGAAAAGTAAGAATGATAGGAGGAGAAATAGATCACGTAAACTGCATACAAGACAAGTAAAAACTAGCTAGGGATTGAACACATAAGATAAGCGGGAAACTTGTAACTCACACTCCTTAATGGATCTGCAAACTCTAAAATGAAATAATGAGAGGAGGTGAAATAACTCCACATAATCTGCACACAAAATAAGAAAAAATAACTTCCTTATTTTACAATAGAAAACCCTAGATCCAACTCACAAAACGAAGTAGAAACCCTTCTATATCTACTTGATAGTTCTATGAACACAAAGCATAAAGTGGCATTAATCCAACACAACTGAATTGGGGAAGAAAGGATATTATATTACAAGTATAAAGTATAATGAATACAATAATGGATCCTTAAGTTTTTTTAGCATATATTCTATTCTGGCCAATTAAGGAATTCAGAGCCTTATTTGGCCTCAAACCGAGGCCGGTCCATTTTTTATTGTGTTTAATAACTACCATAAAGAGGGAATCCATTAAACTGTTAACACAGAGTTTTATTGAATCACATCGATCATAATGTAAAAAGCATATTATAATGAGCCCGTCCTTCCACTTGCCACGATCACAATCTCGTGCACCAACAAATCACTGCACCGCACCACTTGTGCTTGCCACAACTACTGCATGCGGCGTACTTGCCACGACCACATCCCGATAGCTTTGTAGCTTTGAAGATCATGGGAATTGGGCAAGTTTTTGTTTACCTTTAAGGAGGTCCGTTTCAGTTCTATATTCCCGTTGATAACTCAACTTTATGTCTACATGTATGTGCGTTGATCACCTTCAGTCCCTGATTTCTGTTGGAACTACAGACAACTAGGCTTTATTCCGTGCTCTTTGTACACATATTTTTTCCTTGGCTTTCATGAGTCAAATTTTTGTTTATGTATTCACTCAAAGAATGATTGTTAAGATCGTTCTTCGCCAGCAATATATGTGCGCAACCTCCTTCAAAATATTATTCGTGGCCTTAACCCCTTATCAAAAGTCTCGTAAAGAAGTAATGCGATCGACGCTCCCTTCTTGGCATCCTTGCACAATTTTGGAAGAGACAGTGCAAAGTTCGATAGTGTTAACCCATCCATTAGGGTAAAGGTAGAGTGCCCTTCCGTTATGTTTTCTTGCACTTATCACAAACTTTATTTTATATTTCCATGATTGATGTCTTCATGCGCATAGGTTAACTTTAGGATAATCTGAACGGGGAGTAATTCCAATGTCTAGGTTTCACCCGAATGAACCTGAGACATTGAGAGTGACATATAGAGTCTTAAAAAACTCTTGTTCTTAAGGGTCTAAATCGACGTGACTTGTTGTAACTTGATGACCCTTAAAATTTCATAATTAATAAAAAACCTTATTTAGGTATACCTATGTCTTTTCTCTAGTTTTTTAAATCATTCAACTTAGTTATTTTCATTTTTTGATGCCATTTGGATTTATGTACGTCGTGTAAATTTTCAATTTTTTATATCATTTGGATTTATGTACATCGTNTAGGACAACCATATATGTGGAAGTGTCATGGTGTTTAAGAGTCTACACCTCATAGTGTCATTGTTACTTTGAGAGTTCAACTTTATAGGGTACCAGAGGTATCCCCAATGATCATAGTCTCTTTGATAAGAGATAAGCAATGCAATAAAGTAATCTCTTGGGATAGGATTTTTTTCCTCTCATGATATGGTTGGAAGGTGAACGAAAGATCACCAGAACTGCTAAGGCCTCTATATCGTGTCTCTCTACACAATAGAATAAGATGGACACAAACACTCCCTTATGTAGAATGAGGATATTAAATGCCAAATTCAAGAGATAACAGAAAAGGGCCACATTTTACCAAGCCCCTAACCTTGCAAGAGCATGTTTGTTCCAATTCAAAAGACGGATGGGACATGGCAATTTTGTTTTATTATAGGGCCTTGGACAAAATCATAGTGGAGAAATTGTACCTAATAAAAATAATTGATGATCTTCTCTATTAGTGAAAGGGTACCAATTTTTCCAATAAGATTGATTTGAAGTTAGGCAATCACTAGGTTCCAATTGAGAAAATTGTTGTATGAAGAGGACCTTCATGTCTAGAGAAAGTCTCTTCAAGTGGTTGGCCATGCCTTTTAGCTTGATTATTTTCCCAACAACATTCACGAGGATGATGGAAAATACCTTGCATCCATTCACTAATTCATTTATGGTCATATATCTAGATGATGTCTTCACCTTCAATAGAACCTAGGATGAGCATTTGAAGCACATTCAATAAGTGCTTAGCACCTTACGACAACACAAGTTATTAATCAATATGGACAAGTGCTTAGTAAACATGTAGATAATTCAATATCTAGGATACATCATGGATGAACATGGTGTGCATGTGGATCCAACCAAGATCCAAGTCATTCACGCTTGCCAACATTGAAGACATTAACGAAGCTCTGTAATTTATTGGGCCTCACTAAACTATACTATAGGTTCATGTTAATCTTCTCTCATATTGCTTGGCCTTTGAGCCAAGTGACCAAGGGGGGAGCCACAACCAAGTTTGTGTGGGTTGAGGCATGACAAAAAGCACTCGAGGATAAGAAACACCAAAGTTGCTTAACACCTATACTCATTCTTCCATACCCGCAATAAACTTTTGAGATTAAGATAAATGCTTTAGATTATGTTGTCAACGCAATCCTCATTCGACATGGATATGTGGTGGCCTATCATAGAGAGATACTCTTTGATGTAGTTCACAAGTATCCCACCTATGAAAACGAGTACTTGATTGTATAGAAATGTAAACAATGAAATAAATGTATTTTGGAAAAGGAAATGATTCTGCACACTAACAATAAGCCTTTATAATTCATGCAAATGCAAGGAATGTTATAGAACAATCATCGTCATAAGTGATCCATGTACCTTCAACAGATCCCCTTGAACATCAAGTACAATAAGGCTATAACAAACTAAGTTACAAACTACCTCATTCAACCTCTAGCTGTGGCACTGATGCTGGTGCTTAATTCTTGTGGACATGAGACTTTTGGTGGTCCCGATTCTATGACAATGATACCGACTTCACTACTATGTATCAAGCTTTAGGTGAAATTAAACAAGTTTCAAAATTTCACCTCTAGGATGGAATTTTATGCCATATAGGCCATCTTGTTGTTCCTCCAAGTGAGTGTGAGAATCTTATTTTGAAGGCACATTATAATTGAGTGGTGGGACATTCCCTATACGGAGAAAATAATGGACCAAGACTACATCAATACTTCTACTAGCTAAATATTTGATTGCTCATGCCATTGTTAAACTTTCCATTAAGAGGCATGGGATATACGCTCCTCTACATACTCTAAATGAGCCTTGGAAGTCATATCCATGGGATATATGTCAACATTTCCCTTAGCTAAGCATGTGAACAATTGTGTATTTGTGGTTGTTGATTAGTTCTCTAAGATGGCCATTTTGCACCCTGTAAGAATATAATTTTGATGAAAGCCACTACTAAGTTCTTCTTCAAGCGCATTTATTTTGATTTTGGGCTGCCACAAACCATTATTTTAGATAGGGTCAATAGGTTCCTTATTGCTTTCCAGTCTAGCTCATGGCCAATGATGGGCACCAAGGCAACCAAATTTACTACCTTCCACCCCAAACTGATGGCAAGATAGAGGTATTAAAAAATATGATTATACTTAATATCCTCAAAATCTACAACTCGAAGCATCCATGTACATGGGATGAAAACATTCCTTATGTTCAATAAAGCTACAATGGATCCCTTCATAGTTCTATTGGTCACAATCCTTTTCAAGTGTGCATGGGGTTACAATCGTGGCCCCAATTTGTAGTAATGCCTATTGCATATGCTTAAGAAGAGTCATACCATGATCAAAATGATGTATATAAAGAAACCAATTATTTTGAATGGATCCAACACATCGAATAAAAAATTATGATATATCGTGGAGAGCCAATGCCAGGTACAAGCAACGATACAATCGGTATCGAGTGCCACACAAGTTTAAAGTTTGTGATTATGTATATTTGCAATTGCACAAAGAGAAACTCTCAAATCCCATAGGAAACTTAAAACACTTTGATATGGGTGTTACACCATCACCAAGGTTGTGGATGATAATGCTTCTGAATTGAGTATTCCACCTTTCCTTGGCTTACACCCTGTATTTAATGTGGAGCTACTACGGTTGTATTTTCCATTTCTATTAGACACCTAAGAGATGGTAGAGAACTTGGACCCTATAGAAATGAACCCTAACTGCACTTAGTAGGCTACAATCAACCAAATCACGGACAACTAGATGAAGGGAACCGAACATGCAACTCTACTAGTTGTCAAACATGACAACTTCTTAACTAGGGCAAGTAGTTCACTAGGAGTCAAATTCAACATAATTTTCCCCATATAATGAAAGAAATCGAAGTAATGGATACCATTTCTTCCTAAAGGGGGATGACTTCTCCAAGTGGATATAGGTGGCCACCCAAATCTTCCACTGATTTAGAAACAATCCTACAAATTGCTAGTTTTACAATAATTTTGTAGGTCATGAACTCCTGACACATTTTTTGGGTACTTCCCATGCATTTTCGATGACTAGCACTACATGGAAATATTTTGATTTCCATGTTGTCAAAATACATAGAGCTCAAAATTATCTTGTAATGGTCTAAGAAATATCCCAAATGATGCTCATATGTGAAAGTTGTGGCCCTAGGAAGTTGGCATATCATTATGCTCCTCGGGATTTGCATTCCTTTTGCCACTTCATCTCCCAGGGTTAGAGATTTGGGTCTTAGGGTTTTAGATTTCACTTTAAATGATAATTTCAACCTATTATGATGGGATTTTGTGAATGAGCATAGCCAACAAATCTATTCTCAGAGATACACTACTACCATTCAAGCAAATTTATAATGCTCTACATATTGCAGTGTTTTCACTATTTCATTCATCAATATAGTTTGGGTATCATTGTATTTTTATGCTCTGTTCAATCTCTTTGTTATTTTTATTTGATATGTTCATTTCATTCTCAACATAATTCAATTGAATGCCTTAGTTATTTAATGTGTTATTGAGAGCTAAGTCCTCAAGAATGAGGGACCAACCAAAAAAGGAATTTTTTGACTCAACCAAAGGTTTCCACACATTTTGAAGCTAAAATAACCCACTAAACTTCTTAGACTTGAGCCACCTAATTCCATTTAATATAAGCTTATGATAGAGTCTTATGTAGCAATTCATATGCTTATGTTTCTTAAAAGCATTAGATTTATTCCATTTCTAGTCTTTCCACCAAGCATTAGAAGCTTGCATGCGCAACTTTATGAAAAGAGAGTTAGGAATAATATCCTCGACCCAATAAAATATCTACAAGGTTCAATAATTATAGTTGTAATTTGACTTTCAATTCCAAGTAAGGAGCCCAATTTCGAGTGTAGGTATCAAAACTATATTTGATAGTGTGATTCCTTTCCTAAGTATAAGAACCATGTAGTCTCACCCCAAACTTTTCCTTCATGCAATAGAATATAGGACCAATATAGAGAGTTCTTGATAAGGGTAGCCTAGACCAGGCATATTTTCTCATAATTACCTTCTAGGATTCATTCCCTTTCAATGCCCAAATCACCAATTTGGCACAATACTTGAGATTGAAAATGAGTATTAATGATCCCCAACCTCCTTAATCTCTCAGAGTGCAACATAAGTTCTAATCACACTAATGGAATCATTTTCCTCCATCAATGTTGGCTTAGAGGTGTTGCTAATAGGAACTAGTGTCAAACAACCAGTAGGAGGAAAAATACATATGGGTGGCTACAAACACTTTCGTTCATATTTGAAATTTAACAACCAACTCCATGAACTTTGTCCACTATTTCTCAATCCTTTTCTCCACTCAATGAATAACCACATTTGAGATATTTTCATGTGATGTATAGAATGTAAAAGGATTGTCAAGGAATTTTAAAATCCAATTAAGTTGGATCCATGCAAGCCTTGATTTTTCAACTAGGGAGAGAATTCTTCAACTCTTCATTTCTAGCATTGCATTCTGGCCTACTAGAACCTAGATCTTGAGGCATCATAAAAAATATGGAGGTAATTCATAGATTTTTACCTAGAAATATGGACCTCAAAATTAGTAGTGAATGAGTTGTCTAAAAAAATATCCCTTTACCAATTGTATAGCTCCCTATTATAAGAGGGGGATAGTTTTTGATAAGGGCCTGACTGAATTAGTGAGAAATGAGATAACCCAAGGTGTATGTTGCCACAAATAAATTGTTGGGATCAATGGGAACCCTTGTTGGATGGATCTATGAATTGCACATCCTTCAATTTATAGCTTTTGATGGACATATAAGTTGAGGTTTTGAAGAAAAATGTTTTTATAAATTTAAGGAAAATTTGTTCAAAGCTCAAGGCCTAGAACATGATTAGAATGAAGGGTTGTTGATGGGATTATAGGTCCTCACCAACAAATTGGTATGCTAGTGATAGACAATAATAAAATTATGTTTATTCTACTAAAGTTAAGTAATTAAGAAAGTTAACTAGGGCTTAAACATATAAGAGAAGAGGGAAACTTGTAACTTGTGTCGCCTGAAGGATTTTCCAAATATGAAAAGTAAGAATGATAGGAGGAGAAATAGATCACGTAAACTGCATACAAGACAAGTAAAAACTAGCTAGGGATTGAACACATAAGATAAGCGGGAAACTTGTAACTCACACTCCTTAATGGATCTGCAAACTCTAAAATGAAATAATGAGAGGAGGTGAAATAACTCCACATAATCTGCACACAAAATAAGAAAAAATAACTTCCTTATTTTACAATAGAAAACCCTAGATCCAACTCACAAAACGAAGTAGAAACCCTTCTATATCTACTTGATAGTTCTATGAACACAAAGCATAAAGTGGCATTAATCCAACACAACTGAATTGGGGAAGAAAGGATATTATATTACAAGTATAAAGTATAATGAATACAATAATGGATCCTTAAGTTTTTTTAGCATATATTCTATTCTGGCCAATTAAGGAATTCAGAGCCTTATTTGGCCTCAAACCGAGGCCGGTCCATTTTTTATTGTGTTTAATAACTACCATAAAGAGGGAATCCATTAAACTGTTAACACAGAGTTTTATTGAATCACATCGATCATAATGTAAAAAGCATATTATAATGAGCCCGTCCTTCCACTTGCCACGATCACAATCTCGTGCACCAACAAATCACTGCACCGCACCACTTGTGCTTGCCACAACTACTGCATGCGGCGTACTTGCCACGACCACATCCCGATAGCTTTGTAGCTTTGAAGATCATGGGAATTGGGCAAGTTTTTGTTTACCTTTAAGGAGGTCCGTTTCAGTTCTATATTCCCGTTGATAACTCAACTTTATGTCTACATGTATGTGCGTTGATCACCTTCAGTCCCTGATTTCTGTTGGAACTACAGACAACTAGGCTTTATTCCGTGCTCTTTGTACACATATTTTTTCCTTGGCTTTCATGAGTCAAATTTTTGTTTATGTATTCACTCAAAGAATGATTGTTAAGATCGTTCTTCGCCAGCAATATATGTGCGCAACCTCCTTCAAAATATTATTCGTGGCCTTAACCCCTTATCAAAAGTCTCGTAAAGAAGTAATGCGATCGACGCTCCCTTCTTGGCATCCTTGCACAATTTTGGAAGAGACAGTGCAAAGTTCGATAGTGTTAACCCATCCATTAGGGTAAAGGTAGAGTGCCCTTCCGTTATGTTTTCTTGCACTTATCACAAACTTTATTTTATATTTCCATGATTGATGTCTTCATGCGCATAGGTTAACTTTAGGATAATCTGAACGGGGAGTAATTCCAATGTCTAGGTTTCACCCGAATGAACCTGAGACATTGAGAGTGACATATAGAGTCTTAAAAAACTCTTGTTCTTAAGGGTCTAAATCGACGTGACTTGTTGTAACTTGATGACCCTTAAAATTTCATAATTAATAAAAAACCTTATTTAGGTATACCTATGTCTTTTCTCTAGTTTTTTAAATCATTCAACTTAGTTATTTTCATTTTTTGATGCCATTTGGATTTATGTACGTCGTGTAAATTTTCAATTTTTTATATCATTTGGATTTATGTACATCGTGTAAAGTTTCATTTTTTTATGTCATTTGGATTTATGTACATCGTGTAAATAATTTGGACTATAAATATTACTTTATATTTTTTTACTAACTTGTACACACCTTTAGGTTATTTTAAAACCATTATTTATAGTTTTGTATGCACTCTAATTTTATGCAAATCTTCCAAATTAATAATTTTATTCATAAAACTTCTCAAGCATAAAGTTCCTACTTTATAAAGCAATTAATACTTCATGCACAAAACTAAGGAAAATTTTGTATTAAATAAAGCTGAATTTGAATTTGACTAACATACTTTTTTATGCACCTTGAAAGCAACTAATAAATTTAACACATGCATGAAGAAGATTTTAATTATNTATGTACATCGTGTAAATAATTTGGACTATAAATATTACTTTATATTTTTTTACTAACTTGTAACTTGTACATAAAGGGTGAATTTTCACCTTTAGGTTATTTTAAAACCATTATTTATAGTTTTGTATGCACTCTAATTTTATGCAAATCTTCCAACTAATTTTATACAAATCTTCCAAATTAAATAATGGTTTATTACTTTATTACTTTATTCGTAAAACTTCTCAAGCATAAAGTTCCTACTTTATAAAGCAATTAATACTTCTTAATACTTCATGTACAAAACTAAGGAAAATTTTGTATTAAATAAAGCTGAATTTGAATTTGACTAACATACTTTTTTATGCACCTTGAAAGCAACTAATAAATTTAACCTATTCACTAAAGCCTAAGTTTGGTTTTGCGCAGAAATAATTTTGCATGTCGTATAGTTAACAATAAATTTGTACATATTATTTTATAATTAATTTTTTAGTTGATTTCATGAGCTAATTAATTTTTTATAGAAATCATTTTCAATTTGTTTAGATAGTTTGCACATGCCTTTTTATGTACTAATGCTTTCAATTTTGAAATGAATAGCGTGATTAAATCATGTTAATTTAATAACGCTTAATGCATTGGTTCATTAATTAACCTATGAATCTTATCTCTTTGAGGGATCTAAATGCAACTTGCGTTTCCATCCCCATATTTCCCTTGACTATCCCTCCAACGGTGATTTTAGTGTTCTTTCCTGAACTGTATCGTTTTGAGCATCAACAATCCCAATTAGTGACATTGAATGCAAAATAAATATGGTCCTTGCCAAAACATTTCAACCTTAATGGGAAAGTGATATCCTTGGTATGCAATATGATTGAAACTAGTAAGTGCATTTTAATAACCACTAGGATTTGTAATAGAAAAAATCTACACAACTAATGTTGTAAAATTGTCCAAAATAACTTCAAGGGTGGAAAGTGTAGGGCGGGGGGGTCTATGGCATTGAAATAAATCTAGAAATGGAATATGCCTAGGGATTGAGATTGACAACCAACAATTAGGCGATAATACACAATTTATACCTTGGGATAACTTTCTTTATGTTAGAAATTTTAAAAAGAGTGATGGATTTTGGGTACTCATCTCTTCTTTATGCTAGAAATTTAAAAAAGAGTGATGGATTTTGGGGACTCATCCTTGATCATTGGACAATCTAGAAAGGCCAATGCCACTACTAGAAACTACACTCTCCATAATGCTACAAAAAACCTATGTCGTTCTTTCCTCCTTCGATATAGTAGACCTCTTCCATATACAAAGTGCCAATAATACTCATGTTGACCATATGGCTAATCAATAAATATACTTGCAGGACAAAGGAATTTTGATAAAAAAATAGAGTGCCCTTGAAAGTGATTTAATATTTTAGCACCATGAATCAAGAAGCATCACATGTCAAGCATAGTATTGGAAGGGTAGATTATAACAAGTCTATGTGGAAGAGGTGTGAGAGTGGTGTTATAACTCCCTCTCGTGTTCCCATAGATCCCACACACTTGAACTCTAGAAGGATCGAGGTGAGATTTATATAAGTAAAATGGTACTAGACAACACCACTGGGATTTTTATTGGAAGGGATGACGATTTTGACATGCAAATTGGGGTGGATTTGGAACAATTCCCGACATGGAGTTGCTTGTTCTTTTGATGTCGGGGTTGTGTGGAGATTACACTTTCAGTGGATTACATGGTGAAAACTAAATGGAAGAGTAATGGAATTGAGTGGTCGCTTGGTTGAGGCCAATGTTGTCGTGCAAAATTCGACAGTGGAAAGAGGTTTGGTTGTCATGCTCTCAACATAATTCTTGTTTACAAGGTAGAAATTGTATTTAGCCTTATTGAGAATTTGAATTGGCTCACCTTTGTTTATCCTATGATATTTAGAATTTTCCCCTGTAGTGGATGTTTTAATTTGGGTGGTGTTTGGAGTGTGTGGATTTTGGAAGTTCCAAGGCATATCCTAGCCATGGCTAGATATCCCACACTTGGAGGCTGCTTCGATGATGGTTTGTATGAAATTAGGAAGGTGTTGACACACTCCAAGTTGGAAGGCATGCACAAAGGCCATAGGTTATATCAATGCACACCTTGAGAACCAAATGAGGAAACATGAAGATTTGGAAGTTCAAATTAGAGAACAAAAGAAGAGAAATGATAAGATTCCTAGTGACATGGAGATTCACTATAAAATCATTCTATTTGTTGGAGTTCTCAATCTCTTGTGGGACCACCTCCCCCCCCTCTCTTTGTCCATTGGAACTATTAAGGATCATCTAGTTGAAGATGACACTATGCAACAACTTGGAGTCGAACTAAAGAGTTCAATTGGCATATGGAGAAGTAGGCCTTGGAGTAGAAGATACCTCAATGGAGAAGGCCATATTAAGCATGGTTTTACTCAAGAATATCAAACCATATCCACTGCACTTGTATTTTGATCTCTAGTAAGTTTACTAGAAAGTATAACTATATATTTTTTTAAAATCTAGACATCATATGTTATAAGCATAGTCTAAGGGTAGACATAATAATCTTGGTTTTGAGATGTATGGACCTTTCATAGACACCTTTTGAATTTTTTGTATATTTTGGTTGTTTGGTTTATTTGTAGCTCTCTCTCTCTCTCTCTCTATATATATATATATATATAAAACTCCCCTTGATCTTCTCAAGATCAAATTTAAATGTGGAGAAACACTTATTAAGGAGATGTTGAAATTAATTTTTATTTGTGAATTATTTGATGTTGAACAAGGAAAATTTTAAGCAAAATTTCACACATGGGAAAAATTAGGGGGTGGGTGAATTTTTTGAATAGAAGTGGTTTACTATAGTTAGTCCACCATTTATTAAACCAAAATATATATAAAACAATTAACCCACCAGATATAAAAAAAGAAATATCTACAAAGTGGTAGCCCACCTCTATTTATGAGGGACAACAAAGGAAAATGATTTTATCCCTTTGAAATTCATGTTGAGCCTCCACTTGCCCCGATTTTAGGAATGGAGGTTTCATTTACCCCGGCTTTGTGTTTAAAGAATATTTGTAGAGAGAAATCACCAACATTTCATGGAATCATCGCTAATAAGGAAACAATTTCTTGCCTATATAATGTTGCTTGGCTTTCTTAGCAACCCATGCTTTTGAAGATGCATGCATGACTTTGATTAAAATTTGACAATGTGGACTCTAAAGAATTGGGATTCAGGTTTAATATGCATCATTCTATTCATATTTATTCAAGGTTCCCTACATTGTGCATGTGTATTACTCAAGTCCTAAATCCTAATCTCTTATATTGTTGAAGTCCCAAATCCTAATCTTCTATATTGCTCAAATCATGAACCATGATCTTGTGTATTGCTAATTTGGGCCTAAAACATTTTCTTAGCATGTTAGATTAGCCAAGGGCTTTCTCTTGGTGATGTGGAAGGTGTTTGGATGATAGGAAGGTTTGTATCTTTTTTATCTAGTGTGTTTAGGACATGGATTCCTTGTTAAACTAGCCCTGTATGATGTCTTGCAACTTGTTTTGTATAGTATTTATTATGTCAATTTGGGGTTTGTTTTAATGAAATGAGCATAGATAGATGAAATGTGCATGAAGGTTGTAACAATACTAGAAATGGAATTATGGTATTCTCAATGAAATAGGGAAGTTTATTGTTTCTAAGTTTATCTAGTTATTATTTATTTGAAGTATGTTGATGTAGACAACCCTTATTAGCAATTTTACTTCTTATTGCACAAACTTTCAATATTAGCTTCTCTAAATACTTTTGCATTTATCAAACATCATTACACATTTACAAAAGAGCATTGTTGTAAAGCTTCCATAAGCATCCTTCAAAATATTATTGTGGCATGCTATCTCTTGCAAGTGTTCATACCAAATAAAACAATAGATATGTTTTCTATTGCATATTACAATGTGACTATATAAAAACATGTGGGGTAAATGCACAATATGATGCTTGTAAACAATCTTTCATTAAATTTTAAGCTTATATGTAGTTGAATTGGGTATATTTTTGCCACAAACTTGAAGTGAAATTTACAAAAAATCGGTTACGTACATGTCCTTTGGTTGTGCATCTCTATAGTTATGTAACCATCTAATTCTTGTTTCTAGCTATTTTCTCTATAATGATCTTGAAAGACCACTACAAAGTCTTGAATCTATTGGAATGTATAGATTGGACTACCAGGACCAAAGACTTAAGGAAGTTGCACTCACATGTTTTTGAATACTACAAGGAATAAGTTTCAAATAAAAGCCTCCAAAACAAGCATTGAGGACATACAACAAGGAAAATGTTGGGAATTAAAAATTCACTATCTAGAGCCTATCTTTTGTTAGTTAGTTTGTGTGGAAACTTTAAGTAACTAAAGGAATATTATGGTTGATTTATGTATGGAAAATCCCTATATTTATAGGGTACGCTATATGGCTAGTTCGGTCTATGTACTTGTAGGGAAAGTTGTATGATTATTTCAAACTTTTAAGTAAGAGTCTCATCCAAAGAGTTGCATCATGTAGTAATCACTACCTTATCAAATGGTCTATCTCTTTATCGAGTCATATTTTCTTTAGTGGCACAAATAAAAGAATAGAATATGTTTGTAAGATTTCATTGCCAACTACACTTGTGTGAGGTATAGGGTTTTAATACCATATTCCACAAATAAAAATTCCACTAGCTACTAGCCATCTATGGTTATAGAATCCCTAAGTACTGGTTGCTTCTCAGTTAGCAGGGTGAGAGATGTTGCCTAGGAAAATTTAACTTGTACTTATAATCTTCCATTGATAGCAATGAGCTCTAAATACAATTAAGATAAATTAGAACACCATCATCCTTGTGGGAAAACAATATTTTGTAAATAACAAGCAAAAGGAATAATTTAAAGGGTGCTCAAGTTTAAGAAGCATACTTTTAAAACTTGAAAACTTATTAGCATGTTATGCATAATAAATGGAAAATGTCTACTTAGAGTAATAAGTAACTAATATATTTCTAAGAGGACAAAGAACTCCTAAAATTTTAGATAAGATTTTTCATGGTTTTCTAGATTTAGTAATAGTTATTGACTTTTTTTTCCACAAGAAAAAAAATCTTGTATCTGATATTTAAGAGGAAAAATCAAAATACACATTAATTATCCTTTAAACTTAGATCTATGTTTCCAAAATGTCTTCAACCTAGACCTAAGACATATATAGATTTCTTTTCAAAATAAAATTTATCTATATTCACACTAGACAATAGCCATACTTCCTGTAAGTTTTAAACATGTGCAAAGAAGCAAAGCANATAATTTTGCCTTTGCTCTTGTGACGGATCCGCCTCGAGCTTTAAATAGCTCACTCTCAGGTTCTTCCTGTTGTGATATTTCTGTGCTCTGAGTTTCTCCTTCCTCTAGGTTCTTTTCTGTTATTTTTTGAGCTGTTTCTTCCTTTTCTTGTTCTGTCGCCTCCTCTAAGGTTACCTCCAGCCTTTGTTCCTGCTCTTCCTCTGTCGCTGCAGAAGATAGCAGCTGGAATTTGTTTGCTTCTCTGGGGCTTTTCGGTCTGGCTGCCATTTCTTTTCTTTTTGGGGTTGCCTGCTGTTGATGTGTACTTGGGGCTTTCCCATTTCTTTTCCTTACCTCATTCCACTCTCCCTCTTGATTTTCTTCTGTCTCCTGCGTCTTTCTCTTAGGACATAGCTTGGCAAAGTGCCCATATTCATGACAT
>NWUY0300009105.1:12400-23365 GCA_004151065.3 Larix sibirica | reverse complement strand
ATGATGTGATAAGAGGGCAATTACACTTGATGTGATAAGAGGGCAATTGCACTCAAGTCAAATTGTGTGGATCCACCTAATCCATAATACATACAAATGAATATCAAATAACAAAGAAAATGTTTTATGACAAGTGTCATAAAACACATGAATATTTAATTAATTTACTTTTCATTATTAAAAATATAACATGAAAAAATATTACTTTATAGAATAAAATGACATGTTACTTATTGTACATTGAATATTCATACACTCATTTTTCTATGCATTCGTTTTTAATAAAATGACATCTTGCTTCTTGTACATTGAATGTTCATACACTCATTTTTCCATGCATTCTTTTTTTAAGACCCAGGAAGGAATATTTTAACTGGTGGTCCATTTTCATATCCATGTGAATTTCATGCAAGTGAAGGAGGAGGNGAAGAAGGTAGGATCTTGTTGGAGAAAAATGATGCTTATGAGAATAATATAGATATCTTTATGAATTCAGTGAGGACAGAGAATTTTGAATGGTGCAAAACTTCTATAGTCTTGCTAAAAGTGTGAGGAAGGAAGCATTGGGAAATTGCATGTGGCCCGGAAAAGATTGCCAAGGAACTTATTGTATATTGAATTCAAGTGAGAGAATGTTAAGAGATGAAGCCAATGTCCAAATATCCAATCTTCTTGGTATAGAGTTCTCGACTAAGTCCACGCATTATTTGTATGTGTCAAGAATGTGGGGGGGTTAGAGGGGGGGCCATCAGACCCCCACTCTCTAATGGTTCAGGGGCGAAAACCCTGAGGTGAAAATTTCTAGACCCATCTAGTGTATTTTGATTCCTTATGGAACCCTCTTATGTATTGTATAAAATGGAAGTGACCCCCTAACATTGTAATACAAGAGAGATAGAAGAAATCATTGTAAATTTTTTGTTGAGTAATAACAAAATATTGTTGTCATTGCCATGTAGTTTTACGTGCATATAGCATGGTTTCCACGTAAGTATCGGGGTCTATTTTTATTGTTCTTTGATTCTATTTTTTATATTTTTATAACACATAAATTGTTGGATATGGTTTCATCTTTGTGGACCATGATAAGTGTTATTATACCACCAATTGGCCATAAGAATCCATTGTTCCTATTGGTGTGACCTTTCTAACACAAAGAATCTCAACTAAGTTTCCAAGTACTTATTGATTTATTTTGTTTGACCATATGTTTGGGGATGATAGATTGTGTTGAGATTAAACTGTGTACCCCGAAGTTTAAACAACTCCTACCAAAAAATTCTTGTGAAGGTAGGGTTCCAATAAGATACAATCGAATCCAGCATGTCGTGTAGCTTAAAATCCAATCCATGAAGACTTGTGCCATGAGGGATGGTGTAAAAGGTTGTGATAAGGAACAAAAGTGAGCATATTTAGTCAAGCAATCTACTACCACCATAATGATGAATTTATTGTCTGCTTTTGGAAGCCCTGTGAGTTGACCATCCATAAATGGTTGTGAATTCAATGTGGTTTTGAAGCACTATGGTAATTCTAATCCAAATGGAAATCAATGGACACACACCTAATCCACTAGCTCAAAACACATTTTCCATTTTGACAGTTTTTTCACATTTTTTGGGGTCCCGATCTTTCGGGCTCATTTTGAGGCCCTAAATAATGTTTATTTATCACAGAAGCTCCCAGTAGATCATTGAATGAATATATAGGATCGTACCAAATGTGTACTTATTGACCAAACCTTTATGAGGCACCACCAAGCACTCTAAACAAATATTGTATGCAAAAGTTATTCCCATGAGAAGTTGATGTGGGCAACTGCCATAACGGGGCCCACAAACCTTTTGGTGTTTCATCTTATGGGAATATGGATTTTGATGTATAGGGTTTTCTCATTGATTCTTTATGTTAAAAGGCCCTTTCTGGCCTCATTGTAACTCAACTTCTTACGTATGAGCATAGCCACCACATCTCATATCAGAGATCAACTACCACAATTCTAGCTATTTTGTATTCTACATTTTATAGTCTNGTCATGCTGCTATTTCTAAATGCATCACCCAGCAACGGAACCAAGTGTTGTAGTCCCGCGGGTCATGTAGTTACTAGAGATAGATTATATATTACAAGCAAGCATACACACAATGATACAGATACAAGAGATAAGAGACCAATAGAGAGAAGCACAAGCCTTTATTAACCAGCAAAAGCAGAATACAACATAGAACAGATCTAACCAATACATCGGCTCAAGAGCCTATATATATGCCTTTCAATACAATTATTCAACCGTCTGTCGATCTAACCGACCAACCCGACCTATGCTAGTTGACCGACTTGTCGACATATAATTCAAATGGTCGGGCGGAGGGCCTAGTCGACAGGCCGACCTAGGCCCCTCCAACAGGTACTATAGGGATGATAATGCATCATCATTTCTTTTTTTATATGGTGTCCGTAGAATCTATGAAGCATGTGTGGAAGAATACGGTCCTCCCATGGGGGGATATTGCTAGTGAAACCATAACAAAGAATAATTTTTTATACAAACGAGGAGAGAACACCCTTGCTCATGAAAATATTCCAAAGTGGCTACAAAAGGAGGATACGGAGGGGTCAACTCAATATACTGATAGTGCATGGATGAAGGTGGATTCAATCCAAGCAATAGTAACTAAAATTGGAAATGTTGTTAGACGTGTTGAAGAAGTGGTATTGTTGATAACCATGATAAGGTCATAGGGGTGGGGGACCGGAATGCTAGTGAGATTGTTGAGTGTAGTTCCTCACAGAACTACTACCACCATGATTTATATATGCGAACATTGTTACCTTCGAAACATACGACTCTTCCTGATTCAATAGATGTGTTGATGTTGAGCATATGAGAGACTACTAAGTTAGGGAGCACTGAAGGATCTCCCTACTTAACTCGAGGTGATCCCTTATAGTGATTGAAAGGGACCCCAAGGTACAACTGTAAGTACTGCAGCTCTCAGAATATAGTGATTTGAGGTCAATGAGAGCTGAACTACATGATAAGATGAGGGTCTTATTCTGAGAACCAAGATCATTTTGTAACCAACTATTGGACTGACAGACTTGAGACAAGACTCACTAGTAATCATGAGGATCATAACTTACTTTGATCGATGTCAACTGGGGGAGTGACAGATGGAATCATTATTCAAAATAAAGGTACAGAGTGCGATGCAGGAATACAAACTATGGATGAAGGGCTTTGTTGGGGACACTATATTGAGGGTGATGGTGGCTAACAAAACTCATAATGCTGGGGATAAGGGGACTCAACAACATCGGTCAAAGGTGACCATGGTTTTCTACCAAAACAATAGTGATGTTCCCATGGTCTAGAATGGATTGGGGAATTTTTTGTACATAAAGAATAATTGGTGGGTTAGCCGCAGTTTTGGGGGTGTCAAGGAACCAATATGATGATGGGTGGGATTCCAGTGGTTTTGGGTGAATCGGGGAATCAATTTTATGATGGGAGAAGTTCCCTAGGTTTTGAGTGAGTCGGGGAACCTTTTCCAAATTATGTGAGGGTTGGTTTTGCAAACACAAAGACAAGTGCCCCATGAATCAATGCCATGCAGATTGTTCCTGCACGAAAAATTGAATAGAATTGGTTGCTTCGGAGGGTGGGGGCCCCATTGGTGTCTTGGATAGGGTGGTGGTACAACGAAGATTGTACATGGTAGAGTGTTCATGGAGGTATGTATGGGAAATTGTGTTTCTTGATCATAACATGTGTCGAGGAATTTGATGGCATCGACTGCTGAAGGTGGGGGAGTAAATGGGAAGCTATAAAATGATGAACTATGGGGTGATCGTTTCAATGTTTATCAAATTCATCGGGCTTGTGTGGGGTCGACATAATGGGTGTCAAATGATGATTGGGATGTAATGGTGCACACACCCATGGGGGAAATATGTTATCCACAATAGTTATGTTGATGGAATATAATTATTGGGGATGGGGACCCCATGGTTATTAGCAGGAATATCTAGTAAGTGCAATGCAAACTTAGGGGAGGTGTTGCCTATATGCCAATTTCGAGATGATACTTTTGATAGGAGTCTGGTGCCATTGCTGAGGGATGGAGTCTTGTTCTTATAATGGAAAAACAAGAGGTAGGAAAGTCTAGTCGTTATCCTGCACATATGGTGGAAATACACAAGTGCAATAAAGAACATGGAAAAGTTATTGACGATGCAAAATTGAAAATCAAAACATAGTGCACGTATGTGGTGCGAATGAATCAGGGATAGAAATGTTTGAGGTACAACCCATTGATAGGGTTGTTAAGGGTTATTCCTTTAGGGTTAGTTAATATGTATGCCCCTTAAGGGATACATTTCTTAATGACATAAGGTCATGTCCATTTAGAGACAAATTTACCTAGTCTCGATTTGATGTCTTTCTTGGCATTGAAGACGAGGACAAATCCGCCCTTGTCGAAGGTGCAATGTCCAATGTGTCTTTCATAGTGCGCCTTGTACCATACCTTCATGGCCTTATTTTGTTGGAGTGAGTACCTTCATTCTTCATCTAGTTGTTCCAAAGTAAACAACCAATGCTCAAGTGCTACAGTATTAGGTAACAACTCCACAACTAATTGTAGTGTAGGGATTTGGCACTCGATGGGTAGCACAGATTCAATGCCGTGGATGATGTGGAATGGAGTAAATCCTACATCCATCTTGAATGAGGTGTGGTAATCCCAAAGAGAAGGGAAAAGTATGTGATGCCAATTGGATTTTACGGTGCATTGGTGCATAATATTAAGAACTTTGTTCACAACTTCAATCAGGCCATTAGCATGAGGGCGGTACTATGTCGACAATTCATGTTTGAACCCTAAAACCTGTGATATTTCCTCAAAATTATGGTTATAGAAGTGGGTTGCATTATCAGAGACTAATTGTTTAGGTACTCCAAAGAATGAGATGACATGGTTAAATAATAAGCATGCAGTAGTGGTTCCTTTGCAACCGAACATGGGCATGGATTCATACACTTAGTGAAATAGTCAATGACTACTATGATGTATCGATGGCCTTGAGCCAAGGTAGGGAAAAACTCCATGAAATCAATTTCCCATTTGCAAAATGGGTCAGCTTTGATTACTGGATGGAGTGGGGTGGGTAGTGACCATTTTTTGCAGGAAAATACCTGACGTTAGGACATATTTTGACTACATAGACACAATCCTTGAATACTGATGGCCAAAAATAACCCGACCATAATATTTTTTGGGTGGTGGATAGGCCTAAGAGGTGGCCCTCGCATGATCTTCTATGACAGTCATTGAGAACTTGTTCAGCTTACTCATGTGTCAAGAAACAACGTAGAATAACATAAACCCCACGATGGTACAAGACACCTTCGAGGAGAAGATATCATGGGGCTTGATGATGTATGCATCGAAAATCATAATGAGATATTTGTGGAGCAAAATATTGAGTACGAAAATATGTTATCATATCACCATACCATGGGTCATCGCTAGCTATCAGGAATAGGTGTTCATCAGGTAATTGGTCGTGCACATGTTCTCCCGAGGTAGTGGTAGGGAGGTTTGTGATAAGCTCAGCGAGGTCCAAGGATTTGTTTCTTTTAAGGATCACGAAATCAAGGTATAATTCTTGGAGGATAACAATCCAATGTGTAAACTTACTATTGATAACCACACGGTTAAGTATGTACTGAATGTGGTTTGAGTCGGAAACCACTGTTGTTTTGCGAAGCATTTTGTAGTGGCATAGTTTTTGTACTAAAAGAATGATGGCTAACGCAAAATTCTCATCATAAGTGAAGTTGATTGCTGGTCCAACCAATGTTTTTATGATGTAGTAAATGACATGCTCATTGTGACAATCATCTTGTTGGACCAGAACACTTCCGACAGCGGAAGATGACACTGACATATAGAAGATGAAATCTTTGTCAAAGTTCGTAGGTGAGATGAGGGTTTCCGAAGCCAACACTTATTTCAGTGCATCAAAGGAGCTTTGGGAATGGTCGAAAGGGATGTGTTGACTGAGTAGACACAAAAAACTGTGTTCCTGGTTGGTGTAATACGAGACGAAACGCCAAAGGAAATTGGCCTTTCCTTGAATGCTTTGCAGCTATCATCGTGTTCATGGGAGCAGTAACTCAAGGATGGCTTAGGCTTTCATTGGGTCGACTATGATGTATTCCTTGTATACGATGAAGCCTAATAATCGACCGATAGTTATACAAAACACACATTTGAGGGGGTTCAAGCATATGTTATAGTTGCGATAGCGCATGAAGATGTTGTGTAGATCACGAAGGCGATCACATCGTCTTTTAGACTCAGAAGCTAGGTCATCTAAGAAGGTGAGGATGATATGAGCCAAGTCATTGAAAATGTACGCCATATCCCTTTGAAAGGTGGTTCCAACATTCTTGATCCCAAACGACATAACCTTGTAAGAGAAGGTCCCCCAATGTGTGGTAAAGGTTGTTTTATATTTATCCTGAGGGAAAATCTGTATCTGGTTATAACTGGAGAACCCATCCATAAAGGAAAACATATCACTAAATGCACATGTATCGATGATTTGGTCGATGAATGGGGTCAGGTAATTGTCCTTGGGGAAATCCAAGTTGAGATTGCATAAATTGGTACATACTCGAATGGTACCTTGTTTTTTGTTGACAAGGACTGGGTTGGAGACCCATTATGTATAAGCAATGGGAAAAATGAATCTCTCTTATAGGAGTTTCTTAGATCATCTTTGATACCAGCCTATAGGAACAAGCTCATAAACTAGGCTTTATTGATATAAAGTTGTCAGTATTTCCCAAATTCGTACTGGAGAACCTTCAGCACCATCTTGTCAAGGAGATTAAGGTGCGAGAATAAAAGAATTATGGATAAATGATCAAGTATCAGATGCGGCATAGTACCCTGTAGGAGTGTGAGAAGTTGATTAAGGAGGGGGAAGAAATTGTCAAGGAGAAGGAGCAGCTACTAAATCCTTTCAAGGTAGCCTTCCGTGCATTACTTTAGGCCGAGGTAACTGAAGACATGGATACTAAAGAGAAGATGATGAGACTGGTTGGATTCCTTTTGGGATTCTACAACATGATCGATGAGTTGGAGGCGAGGTTAGTACCAAGTACTCCACCAAAGGAACAACATAGCGAAGTGAAGAGTTTACTGAATCAATCAAAACCATTAAGGGATCTCAAAGTGAATGTGGTACATTGTTTGAAGATGCCACACAAGCATGGGTTACATTGCTAGATGGCATGAAGCTGCAAAGCATTAATGTTAGGTTGGAGGAGACACGGAACAAAATAGAAGATCTGGATAACCAACTGAAGACTCTATCACCTACTAGGAAAATGTTTAAGGTATCCGAGAACAAGAAGCTCCAGCATGAAATTAACCAGCTGAGATTCGAGCAGCAGAAGCAAACTGAACTGGTTGAGGAGCTGTAGGGAGAAGTAGAGAAGGTTTTGCACATCATTAGTGGTGTGAGAAAAAAAGTACAGGAAGTAGCCGAATGGAGTGAACAACATACAAACATTCACCTAACTAAGGAGATGGTACAAGAAGTGCGCAATCATCGAGATGAAGTTCGACAGAGTGTCAAAGAGTTGAAGTAGAAGTTTGTGAAATTCCAGGCAAAGTCCAAGACTCCACCAGTGCAACCTTGAAGTGGCTCGGGACAAGCCACATCTGAGTGTTGGGGGCTTGTTGGGCCAGGTAAAGTTTTGGAGTAAATTTTTGCTTAGTTTTGGTGTGAATAGGACCAAGGAGAAGCACTCCGACAAAGAAGAGTCAACTCCAACGTAGCGGCCGAGAATCTAGGAAGTTGGTCATTTTGACTATGTCAAAGGCAGAGTTGAGTAAGTTAGTTAGGATTTTTATCGACATACATTTATGAGTGGAGTATTTGAGTAGTAGAGTAGTGGGAGTAGGGCAGGCTGTGTGCACCCTATAAATATATAATGGGTTGGGATTTTTGAGGTTGTTAGTGAATCAATTAGCCATTCTATGGGTAAGTTCATTAGTCATTTGATGTTCAATCTTTTGTGAGTCTTGTTTTGTATGATGAAGACATTTAATGCCATGAGGAGAAGAGTCACATGATCTGCAGGCTATGTATGCAAATCCACTATAAAACAAAGAGAAAATATGTAAGTCATTGTAGAACATGAAGTGCTTATTTTGGATACGACTCATGAATAAAGAAAGCGCTTCCATGGTTTTCTCCCATTTGGGTTTGCACATTACATATAGTGTCCATTATGCATGTTTACTATGATGATGTGATGTCTATGTTGTTATATGTTGAATATTGTTAAAATATAGTTGGTCGATGTGTATGAATGGTATGTGAATGAATATATGTCACAGGTAGCTAGTTGATATATAGATGAAAATATGCGAGCTATTAAGTGATGTTTCTTTCAAAGTATGGAATGTTATGGTTGTTAGTTTTCTATCCTATCCCTTCGCTACTGCAAAAATCTGGTTCCTGCAGCTCCCATAGATACCCGGGTGAGACTTCGGCTGCTTCGCAGGTGATGCCGAAAGGGTCGGTTTCTTGTGGTTTTGTTGGTATTTAACTAAGTGAACCCTGGTTGAAGTAGATCTGTGCCAACATGGCCCACGCTATGAAATCTTGTTGTTATTTTTATCTTATGTATTCCTTGTATTTGAAGGAAAATATTATCCCCTTCCAGATGAGGAGATTAGCTGTAGGTAACTCTTGTTGTATCCTAGATTCTGATCAATTTATACAAGCATATTTTCATGTTCAAGAAGAAGATAAAAATTTGCTCTATGACTTGTATCAACATAATTTTCTATTGAAAGTACAATACAATTGGGATCCCAATCCATTTCTGGGGGATGTACAACTTTAGGCATTCACGTCATTCAAGAAGAATAGGATTAGTTGGAGCTAGGAAATTTCTCATATAGAGTTTGCAAAGCTTAATGAGGACTTGTGCCTCAAGGGAAGTCCCAAGCTTTCCATGTTGATTAATCAAAAAGATGGTATGCTCCAAGTAGATAAATGTGTTTCTTCTTTTCAAGAAGTACAATCCCTAGCCATTTCTACTTGTCAAAAAAGGATAGCCCTAGACGAATTGGAAACCCTATTATGCTTTCAAAATTTAAAAGAAGTTTTAATTGTTTAGCAGAGGCAACTAAATCCCCTTACCTATGAAACATTTCCTATTTTTTGGAATCCTATTGATTCAATTGAGGAAGAATATTTATGGGTTACTACAAGAACCAAATTGGAATATTATGTAGTTGAAGAACAACGACATCCCCCTTATAACTAGAGCAAGATTCACTTGGAGTCCCTACCATCTAATCTTTCAAATTTAGATGAATAAATTAGATTGCATGGGGACATGCAATAACTCCACATATGCAGTAACTCTAGTTCAGGGGAGATTATGAGTCCTAAAAATGTCATTCTTTTTTAACAGTATATCCCTTTCTTTTCCCATCTCTTGCTCTACATTTGACTTTTTTATGTTTTGATGTGGCCTCAAGCATAAGGTACTTTTCATCTTGCATGCCTTGACATTTAATTAGTTATTTGAATAATGAATGAAGGATTATTTGTTTGTAATTGTCACATGTAGTGTTAGAAAAATACTGTAGACCCCATCACTAGACTATTGCAAATATCATCATCTATAGGGATGGTGTAGATCTATAATTTCTACAGATTCATTCACCTTTAGAACTACTACAAATACCATCACCAGACTTTTGTGGATCCTGTCTTCTTTAGAACTTCTACAAACCCTTGAATCTATAGGACGTTATTGTTAGCTCTGATTTATTAGATCATGAGATATGGAAGTAACAAATCCAAAACACCTTTTGGAATGTTATGGAAGAATTCCAATCTATCATGTTTTAATGCATCACACCAGTTGTACACACATCATTGAGATTCTATTCTTGTTTCCATAAATAGTTATTTAGTTGTAACCAAATCAGAATCGATACATTGAAAACTATTTTGAAATAAGAGTGGTGATTCTGTATTTTGAGAATATTTTTTTGTTGGAATAGCTTGAGAATCAATTGATTTTCAAGCGTGTCCCCAAATCATATTCTTAAGTTAAGCAATCTTTAGATTGTATAAAACAAATCCTCTCATTTTTTAGGAAATACAATGTGGAAATTATATGACTATCTAATTGGATTGTTGCATTAAATTAAGAGGTCGATTCGAAGTTATGGAAAACAAACTTTTATCTGTGTTGAGTTGAGTTGATTTTGTAGCTATTGTATCCTTTCTCCGGCACTTTGTTCCTAGGAGGTAGGGCCCACTCTCTAGAACAAGTGTTGATCATTCAATTTGAGCATGAATATTTCCACAGTGTATCAACATTGTGCTTGATCTTTTGGATTGACACTATGTTAAGGTTTACACAATCGACACATTTCAGGTGGACACTCCACCCATCTTCAGGATCCAGTTGAAGCTTGAATGATGAATTGCAAGAATGGTTGGAGCTTCTACCATTCTTGAAATTCATCTTTCAAGCTTCAGCTGGATCCTAAAGATGGGTGGAGTGTCAACCTGAAACGCGACGATCGTGTAAAATTTAACATAGTGCCAATCCAGAAGATCAAGCACAATGTTGATCTTTCAGTTCATAGAATTCACAGATGTTATAATTTCATAGTAATTGTTCATGTTAATTGATTATCCATTAATCTTGTTGAATGTGTTGGTTGTGGAGCCTAATCTTCCTTCTTCAGAGGTCGTATTTTAGTCATGTCTGGATCCTAACCCATGATGGGGGGGTTTGGGGTGGATTTCCCCCAAAAAATAATCACCATAGGGGGTCTAGGGGGGGACGAATAGTTTGAGATCCCTCCCTGGCGAGAGTTCGGTGGAAGCGCCCTCGTAGCGAAAATTTCA
>NWUY0300009104.1:59568-71739 GCA_004151065.3 Larix sibirica | reverse complement strand
AACTTGGTTAAACCTCATGTCATTGTTGTAGCTTCGAATCACAAAAAAATATGTTCTTGTGAGTTTTTCATGCTCTAATACCATATGTTAGAAAAAATATAAAACTAGAAGCAAACAAAAACAATAATAGAACATGAGATTTATGTGGAAACCATGCTATATGCAGGTAAAACCACAAGGCAATGGCAGCTTCGATCTTTTATTATTACTCAACAAAAAACATACAATGTTTTCTTTTATCTCTCTTATCTTACAATTCCGGGGGGTCACTCTCATTTTATGCACTAGATATGAGGGTTCCATAAGAAACAAAAATACACTAGAAGGGTCTAGAAATTTCCGCCTCAAGGGATCCACCCCTTCACCTCCCGGCGTGCCCAATGCATATGAGCAACGCATGGGCCTAGTCGAGAGATCTATGGGAAGAATATTGGAGATCTAGATATTCACTTCATATCCTAACAAAGGCATCAAATCTTATGCATAAAGATCCATATAATTGATCCAGTTCCCTCATTTGAGCTACCTTTGTTGATGATAAGGTAATTTAATTCACTCATAATCACTTGTACCCACCTCTCATCTTTTTCAAAGTTTAGATTACCTCACTTTTGGTATTCTTGGTATCATATCTCCAATACACTCAAACTCATTCTTATTATGGTTGGCCTCACCTCTTTCCATGCAGTCTTCAAAGTTTTTTCATGGGCTAGGATGAGAAGCTACAAAAACAATGGAAGAGTCGATGGAAAACTTTCTTTGGTTAGAGGAAGTTTTGCGAACAAACACCGATGTGTTGGGAAAACTATATTTTGGAGGAGATGAGATAGGCTTCATTGACATTGCATTGGGTAGGATGTTGGAACTGTACCAAATCCCTCTAGAAGGCTACTCATACAACCCTAATAGATCCAAAGAAGATGATATTGGGAAGTGCATGGATTGGCAGATTCTTTGTCATTGATAGAGTGAGAATTTTTTCTTCATCTATCCAAAATGTTGGAATTAGTATCTACCAAGAGAGCCAAATTTACATCACAACCTATTGCCATTAGGACAAGCAATGTATCCCATGATAAATAGATGGATGTTATGCTTAATCTTGTTTTGTTTCTATGTCATCCGCTTGAATGTTGGTATCCTCATGCTTTTAACTTCTTGGCATTTACTAACTCTAGATATTACGAGATTCACTTACTGTATCTATTATTCTTTTGTTGGTAAAAACCAATAATGCAATGCCATGAATTTCATGGGAATATCTTCTTGTTGGTAACAATAAACTAAAAAATAATGGTTATTATTTGGTATTCAATGAACATCACTAGTTATCCCTCTAAATGATGGATATCATATTACATAAATGAATATTCTGATTATTGCATACAGGCTAGGCAAGGAGTATAGTAATTGAATTGTTGTGATATGTGTGCATAGTATTAACTCATCCCTTTACTACAATTTAGCCTATATATTTTTACTAATATATGGTTGGTCATCTTATTGTAGGTTCATCATATTTCATCAATGCACCGTAACAATTCTCTTAAGTGGTTGTAGTTCTCCTGGTAATATCACTTGATGGTTGTCAACGCTTAGCATTACATGCTTACCATTAGTGTTGGCTTGGTCTTCTACTTTGTGTTCATCCATGGACAACACATTACTCCTATCCTCTAGTCATTGTTTAAACTTTAAGAAGTCGATGATACGCATATCCAAATCTATTGAGCACCTTCACCATCTTTCACCGACTTTTGTAGCAATGGTAGATGATAATAATGGAGACTGGGAGCGATGATTGATCAATCATAGATACCCCATGCATTCCCCCTAGAGATCTATGGACATAGTGTTTCAACTGGATTCATGTTCCCAATTTCATGCATATGATCTTAATCTCAATATGTGGCACCAAATATCACTCTCATCCCTCCCTTCCCAGTTCATGGCCGAGTTTCTATAGGTGGGTTGCTCTATTGTAAAGGGGAACTCAATTGGTCATTATCAATTGTGGGAGCTTTGACATGAACTTTGATCAGTTTGAACTGATAGGAACTTTGGTAGGAACTTTGATTGATAGGCATGATGACTAAGGGGAATTTTGACAAAGCAATTGTGATTGATAGGAACTTTGATGAAGTGTGAACCTCATGTTCCTTCGTTGGTTATATTTTCTTGATGAAGGAACTATGAACAATGTCAAAACTATGATCAAGGGGAATGGATTGGCATTACTCTAATCAACATAAGCTACGACTAACAAGGACTATGACCGTTAGGAACTATACTCGATAGGAACTCTGATGACGAGAACTCTCACGATATCAATTGTCATTGACAAGAAATTTGATTCTCTTGTTCCTTCGTTGATCGGAGTTCCTATCTTTGATGAAGGAAGTATGACACTTAGAGTTCTTAATATTGGTCTTGTTAGTTAGAGTTCCTATAGGTCATAGTCCAAGTAACATTGACTATGAGAGAAATCGAACCAAGAAAGGAACCATTACTGACATGAACTATGACCAACAGTTTGATGAAGGAACTATGATGGATAGGAACTTCGACACAGGGACTATGACTAATGAGATATTTGACGAAGAAACTATGAACAATAGAAACTTTGATGAATTGTGATCCTCTTGTTCCTTCATCAGTCAATGTTCCTATATTTACATTCAATAATGTTAGTAAAAGTTCCCAAGAGCTTTCTTGACCTAGGAACCTTGACTATACATTATCAACAATAACAACCAACAAAGGAACCATCACCGACAAAAACTTTGACTAACAAAGACATTAACAAATGAACCATCACTGATAAGAACATTGGTTAATAATAAAATATTTGCAATTTGAGGGCAACTTATACCTACTTACACCATCCATAACAATTTATTTTATTTCCTCACATACTAGTAGATCTATTCTATCCACAACATGGAAACATTTGTGGCATACGATTTGTTGATACTCCCCGAAGTCAAGGCTTTGAGGATTTGTCTCTAAGATTGTCTATGCCTATAGCAATGATATCATGCAGTCGAGGTTTTGAGGGTTTCTCTAGATTGTATATGTCAGTAGTAATGATATCGTGCATTCGAATGAAGCATTCATTTCAGTTTTGTTTTGGTGACAATTTCAAAAAAGGAATTCTAGTGAGAATCTAGTTACTTTTAAATGAGACTCTAAGATAATGTGGTTAGTAAAGTTCCTAGAACTATGACTAATAGGATCAATTTATCAATGTTAAAGGTAAGAACTTTCACACATGAAGGAACAAGAGGATCCAAAACCTTAATAAAATTTAGACATAAATATCGAATCGTAGTCTAATGGTCACGTGGTTGGTGAGCGTATGGTTACATAGTAATTTAGTAAACAGGCCACGTTTGAATATCCGCGTCGCTTTGGCCGAGTGGTTAAGGCGTGTGCCTGCTAAGTACATGGGGTTTCCCCGCGAGAGTTCGAATCTCTCAGGCGACGTTTTATTATACGATAATTTTCAGCTCGACGGAAGCAAATATAATCTTGCGTGCTATTTTATTTCCAACAATCTTGGCAAATAGAATCTTTCTTGTTTAGTTTATCTCAAGACCAGGTCCCGATTTCGATTCTCACTCCCTCCGAATATAATCTATTTCAATCCTCACTGAGTTGAGAACAATCTTGCTTAGTTTATCTCAAGACCAGGTCCCGATTTCGATTCTCACTCCCTCCAAATATAATCTATTTCAATCCTCACTAAGTTGAGAGGAAGCGAGAGCGCTGGGGATTTCGATTACTGAGGATAAGCGTGAATCTAATGACATGTTGCCTTGTCGCTTTGGTTTTTAGCGAACTCTTTTGGTATTTTGTTTTCATTGTTTTAGGTTTTGTGATTACATGTAAGTTTTTGCACAACATCTCTTGTGTTACATATTGGTTTTGTATTAAATATAAGTTCCAATATACCATTGCACGTTAATGGGATGGCCACAAGGTATTGGGTATAAGGATTCATTGGTTGCGAGTTGATTATACTTGCTTGCAAAGTCTTTCCCTTTTTTGTGGGATTTGTTGTTTTAGTGTGTTTGTGTAGAGCTACAATGTATATCATGTGGCATCTTGGAATAGATTTGTTGACTATAAAATCTCACGTCAACTTATGTGTGTTATCTTGGAAAGATGAAAAGTAATTGGGTGCATGGTACCCACCTTAGACCGTATGTATTCCCAACCCCCACAAAACCATCCCGAGTTTTGTGAGGGAGGAGGGAGTTTGTTAGGGTCCTAACCTAACCACTTAATTAGATAGATAGGATGCTATGTATTGAATCCATTTCTATCAAAGAAGGCCCATAAAGTAGATGTAGTGTGAAAATCAATTAATATTGTAAGAAAGCCTACTAGAAGGTTACACCTACCGAAGATTCTAGGAAGCGTCTAGAAGGTTCCACTTATTAGAGTGTTCATTCTATAGAAAATATCTAAAAGGCTAGATAGAACTATATAAAGCAATAGAAGTAATGCAATGAGATGTCTTGTGAAGTATATTGTATTTGGAACTTTATTCATGTAGAGGTTGCCCCCTCAAAGAAGCAAGTGAATATTGTTTTCATAAATAAAGATATTTGTATTGTGGTATTTGGTTATTTACAATTGTCAACTATTGTGATAATTATGTCATTTCATTATAAAATCTTGCTATATTTTTCTATTCTTGTTTTGAATTTCCTATTATGTTATTAAGGCACATAACATTTAGGAGACTATCACAACAACAACAACATGCACAAGACACGACAACCACACATACTAGAAAAGACCACCACACATGCAAGATAATCATCCTAGTTCCATCAACATTAACAATTAATTAAGTCAGATCACTTCAACATTATACTTAGCTTTATGTTAATTATTCAAACAATGATTCACAAGAGAGAAATAACCACTACAACTAGTCAGTGTCTTGAACCCCCAACCCCGAACCATGCTAATATATGATCCTCCCTTCATAACCTACTTCCAATTTCCATTCCTATCCATTCCTCTACTGGAATATCCTGGAACATTGACTATATCGACCTAACCCCAAATATAACATGTAAGTGGAAGAATCGAGTAAATCAACCTAACTTCCCCAGCAGGAAACCGACAATCGTCATCTCACAACTTGGGGAGCATGAATCAACAGGACCCTCCCATGACTCTGGGTATTGGAGGATACACGATGGGAACTACCTCCACCCCTCCAAACAAGACTAGGGTAAACACCCTATCAAAATCACGTTGTGCTACTATTGTGGTTGTCAAAGTTGTGTCATCAAATGACCAATTTGGGCAACGTGGTTTCCCGCAAACCCGCACTAACCCACTCCTCATCACAAGTATCTAGTTATCACTTAGCCCCTGTAATCTACATGTTAGTCTTACTCATTACATACATCTATACATAACATTCTTTCAATATTTCCTTGTCAATCATCAATCAATCAAGGCATAAATTTATGTAAACAATTTAATATATATCTATCACGTGCATGTCATCCATCCATTCAATCAACTATAACATACAACGCTATCGATGTACCTCATCATATCTTTTAATTTTGCATACCAAAAGAAAACCAAAACACATAATTGTCATCATTAATAAGAGGAATGATAAACATAAAACATAATAATCATATATAATTAGGTTCATAATGTTGCACACATATAGTTTACTCAGTCAAGATGAGTCCAATAGGTAATAAGAAAATAAATACAGTATGTCAAAATGTGGTATAGAAGTTCAATCAAAATATGGGGCATTACAACATTTAGGTGGCCCAAATTGTACGATAGTGACTATGACTTTGCTATTTCCTATCAGACATTACAGAAAGGAGATCGGTCTCAAACTCTCATCTCCAGGATGAAATTTTATTCCATCTCGATCACCATCAGAAGCTTATCTAGGAGGGCATCTTATCACAATCGAGTGGCAAGGCATTTTAGCGTAGAGAATACACTCGCAGTGTTGTAGAAGTACTTCCACTGGTTAAAGCTCTAACAAGATGTTGGCAGGTACATTTGATCATGCACTGCCTCTGATATTTCCAAACTTGCCATCAAAAAGAAAATATTGTACACTACACTGCCTACCTCAGACATGCCCTAGGAGTATGTCTCGATGGATTACATGTCTAGATTGCTTTAAAACAAGCACGACATTAATTGTAAGAAGAGAATCACATCATAGGACAATGCTAAGCTCTTATTCAAGTGTGTTTGGGTTCATTTCAGCCTCTTATGGACCATTATTTCATATCGATTCAAAAGGTTCTTAAGTACCTTCTGGTCTAGCCTATGGTTAATGATGGACACCAAGATGACCAAATTGACTTCCATCCACCCCTAAACTGATGCGTAGACAGAGATGGTCAATATGATGATTGTGCATATCTTGAGAATGTACAACTCCAAACATCCTCACACTTGGGATGAGAGCGTTCCTTATGTTTAGATGATATAGGTTTATGAGGGAATGCAATGAAACACAAAAATATTCTAAAAACACAGAGATACAGTAATACTCAATTTCTATTAATGAATGAAATATGCATGAACTGTAACAAAATGCAGAGTGAAATGAACTCTCTAGAATGGTGGCAACTTATCTTTGAGAAGAGATGTGGCAGCTAGGTTCATTCGCAAGAAGTGAGTTACAATGAGGCCAAAAGGGCCTTTTAACATAAAGCATCAGTGATAAAAACCTAAACATCCAAAACCTTAACCCAGAATATGAAATACCAAAAGGTTTGTGGGCCTCATTGTTGTTATTTGATATATCAACTTCCCGGGGAATAAATTTTTCATCTAGTCTCTGTTTGGGGCACTTGGTAGCCCATAGAAAAGGGAAAGCTGAGAAGTACACATTCCAAATGGCCCCAAAAATTTTGGACTTGAAAACTGTAAAAAAAAATGCCAAGATGGAAAATTGTGTTTTGAGCCAATGGATTAGGTGGATGGCCACCGATGTCCATTTGGATCATCATGATAACTATAACAAATCCCTTCACAACTCTATTAGCCACATCCCTTTTGAGGTATGCATGGGGTTCCAACCATTAGCCCCAATTGATGCATCATTAGCCATTACATATACACATGAAGAGTCCTCCGATGCTCAAATTGAGTCTAGTTGGGAATCCTAATTTTTTGAGCAAATCCATCCACATCCAACAACAAGTTCATGATATCGTGTTGAAATCCAATTTCAAGTATAAGTAGCAACATGAGCAACATGAAGTTTCACATAAATTTCAGACCAGCAATAAGGTTTGGTTGCATTTGCAGAAAGAACGCCTNCTTATACATCCAAATTTAGACCATATTCCCCCTAAAATTTGGATCAACCACATACTTCTATATATCATATTTCAATCATTTCGAAAAGAAGGATTGACTTATATTGTGGTATGTTTTGAAAAATACAACATGCCAATTGTTAGAGAATCATGATTCTCTTTTAAGATTTGAGTTTTGAATTTTGTCAAGCTAGGAAAATATATTCTTTGTTTGTACCATAGTATGCATTTCTCCCATGAGTATTTGGGGTTTGTTTCCCTATGGATTTCAACTTCCTTTGTTAGATTTCTTGTTTCTGGGTTTTTAGCATGCTCGATTTGGAATTCTGAGATCCATTCAAGAATGATTATGGAAATGACACATAGTGTGGCATCATTTTCATGCTTTCTTGATAAGTCGTCAGCAGCCATGTTTTCGATACCCTTTTTATACAGATTGCCGAAATCGAAAACCTGTATTTTGCTTACCAATTTTTTTTGTTCTAGCAAGATATTTTTCTAAGTTAGGAAATATTTTAGGCTATTGTGATTTGTTTTGATGACAAATTTATCCCTAACAAGTATTGCTTTTGTTCGACCAGGGCATGCATTATTGTCAACATTTTTTTTCATATGTAGATTTTGTTTGCTCATTCGGTTTTAACTTTTGACTTTAGAAGGTGATGGGAATTTTATCTTGCATGAGTATGGATCCTATGACCATCCCTGGTGTGTCGCATTATAGGATGATTTTTTTTGTGAAATCTAGGGCTGGCGAGACTGGAGTGGAAGTCATTAAGTTTTTCAATTTTTCAAAACAAGCTTAAGTATTTTTATCCCATATAAATGCATTCGTTTTTAATAGAGATGTTAAAGGAACCACAATTTGTGCGTAGTTACGAGCAAATATTGTATAGTAACCTTCCAGACCAAGAAATTACCTTAATGATGTAATTTATTTGGGGGTAGGCCACTCGATAATTGCCACAATTTTCTTGGGGTCTACCTTTATGCCCTCAGCTGAAACAATATGTCCCAAAAACTCTATTTCTTTTTCTCCAAAATTGCATTTGTATTTGTTAGCATAAAACTTATTTTCTTCCATGAGCTTCAATATTGTATCTACGTGCTTGAGGTGCGAGCTCCAACTTTTGTTGTAAACTAGGATATCATCAAAGAATACCAGAATGAATTTCCTTAGGTACATACAGAACAATTCATTCATCACAGCTTGGAATGTAGCAGGAGCATTGGATAATACAAAAGGCATGACTTGAAATTCATACAAGCCTTCATGGGTGCAAACAACAGTTTTGGGGATATCTTCTTCTCAAATTATGATTTGGTAATATCGTGATTTTAGGTCTAACTTAGAAAAATACTTTTCCCAATGGAGCTCATCCAATAGTTGATCGACAAAGAGAATGGGGAATTTATCCTTGATGGTAACTTTGTTTAATGCTTGATAATCAATACAAATTCTATATGATTCGTCCTTCTTCTTGACAGGTATTATTGGGGCTGAGAACGGACTCTTACTGGGGCTAAGAAGGGACAAAGTCTAATAATGCTTGCACCAATCCTTCAATCTCTGATTTGTTTCTGTGAGATCGTCTATAATATTTTTTCCTAATTGGTGCTGAACCTGGAATCAATTCTATGATGTGATCCATAGAACATGTTGGGAGAAGGCCATGAGGTGGGTTTTGGAAGATGTTATTAATCTTCCCTAGGAGTTTCTCTAATTCCCTTGGATCAGTGTTTTGACTTTCATCAGCCATTCCGTCCATAGCATAGCAATGTAAGAAAAAGGCTTGAGCCCCCTTTTTAGTCATTTTTTTTCCATTTTATTGGATGAAATGATTTAGGGAGGGTAGTTGATACCATGGACCTTGTACTTCTTCCCATTTTCATAGAATATTATAAATTATTCTTGTAAATTTAATCCGACTATACCGAGTGTTTCCAACCATTGGAATCCTAAGACAACGTTAACCCCTCCATTAATCACCATATCATACATAGGTTATTTTAGCTTGTAGTCCTTTATAGCTAGCTCTACCTTATGGAATTTTTCATCATAGAAGATAGTATTGTTCCCTCGTATTGATACTTGGAATCTAGAAGTAGGGTAGATGAATATATTTAACCGCTTTGCTACCCTGGAGTCTATAAAATTGTGTGTACTTCCACTATCAACAACACTGTCACTTTAGTGTTTTTGATGTAGCCAAACATTTTGAGAGTCTGGAGTTGAGAGTTACCAATCATTGCAACCACCAACAGTGTTGGAGTGACATTAGCTTCCTATGTGTTGATTTCTCCATCCTCTATTTTTGTCTCCAAAGAAGATACGCCGCCAACCTCCTCATCATTATCATTATCATTATTTTTCACATAGGAATATTTTTTTTCTTCTAGACTTATGTCCTAGATGCCAATTAGGAGAGTTACACTTTCAGCATAGATTGTCATCCTTTTGTGCATTTGTTCTCATATGGGAGGGAATATAAACATGCAGTCGACGTGCTTTTCGTTTTTCTTCAATCAGTTTCTCTTTTTTGTGTGCATGTTCAACATCATTGATATCTTTTAATTTAGTCTCATTTTGGATACTTGGTTTCAACCCAGCAATGGAAATTTGGAGAAGGCGCTCTTTAGTTATGACATTGATGCGAGTATCCAACACAAGGAGATTGTTAAAATACCCGTCCACTGTCCCATTTTGTTGTAAACAAGTTATCTTGGTGTATATTTCATCCTCTTACATATCTTGAAATCATTCAAAATAAATTCTTGAAAGTGTCCCAATCTCTCACCAGTTCTCCAATTTTAGAGACCCACCATACGAACCAATCTCAAGCTTATTTCTCTAGATGCATTACCGCAATGTTTATGTTGTCATTCTCATCATATATTTGGTGCATTACGAAATATTTTTCGATTTTACTGATCCATCACTGATTCAGGAGGATATTACCTATTGATCCAAATTAAAATCTTCAAATGTTGAACAAAAGAATACTGTCGTATAGAGCTCGCTGAGATATTTCTGCCAACGCTTGTTTCATCCAAAATGAACTCTGAACGAGAAAGATATAATGTTATAAAGTTTTATGAAAACATGTAAAAATATGTAGAGGGGGTTCCACGTGACACATCCATAGATTTCCATGTTGTTATAGCTTGATTTTCCACATCTCTGCAACATGCCTTCTTTAGTTGATTTACATCATTATAGATTCACTTACCTTGTTATGGTTCAAACCTCGTTATCCCTTCTTAGTCAAACCTTCAAAAATCCCAATTTTATACACAGACGTGACCTGTGTGTGGCTAGCCCATGTCCACATGACCTTGTAATTTTTAGCTCACATCCCTGTTGTTTTGAAGGTACAAAATAAAATAAGTTTTGGGAAACATGAAAAACAAATTCACAGTTATTCAACTGCCCTTTTCCCATAAATAACTAATGGAACTTCCCTAATTGCCTCCCCAAAAGCATAAAAGAGGAAAAAGGAATCATGAGAAGAGGAGGAGAGAATAAGAAAGCACCCTTATGATGCTCTTTTTCATATTGAAACCATAAACCCTATTCCCAGGTCTGCAATTAAAACCCCCATATTTGGAAATCTGCATTTCTAGCATTCTCCATTTCTTTATTGCCAAGAAACTATCATATTTTTTTCTCTGGGAATGAATTTGGAGTATTGAAGAGGTGTGTATGTGTATGGACCAGGATGGAGGAACTCAATGTCCAATTTCATAACAATTCCTCATCCAAGAACAGGTGAAATATATCTTGCATTTTGCTATTATTTTGTATAAAGAATTATCTTTCATGTCCAGTGATGTGTTGATATCTTGTTATTTATTATCTTGCAAATTCAACATATTTATTTGTGATTAAATCATTATATTTGCAGTAGTCTAGTTATATATTTGTTCCTACTTGTGATTGTATATTGGTTAAAGACATATTTGGAGCAAATTTAAAGAGAAGGATCTTCTACACAAGTTGGACCTAAGGTAGGAAACCTCTCCTTGGTTTTCCAATTTTATCTTGAAACTATAAATTGATTTGTATTGCATTTACTGGTAGGAATGTTGTAAATTGTTTATGGGCACCGCTCTATAGTAACTTATCCCAAAAGGTTACTAGGGACTAATTCCCTGAAACACACGTGTCCTATAAAGTTGGACCATATGCCAACGTGACAGCCTCAGGATCTACCACATGGCTGATTTCAGGTGATGTAGACTGTCGAATTGGAATCTATGTAGACTTCATTGTTGACATGGAAGATTTATTTGGAATCCAAGTGGACCAATCAGAATCTTCCACATGGAAATCTGGTTGGCGACCTCATAGAACTATTTACCAAAATAAATGGTGGCCAAGAGGATCAACCCTAGACTACCCACTAGTAATCTCGCGTCCCTACCGAAATACCACGTATGTTTCTTATTATGTATAGTGGAAAATATTGTATTTGAATTGAATGGATTCCATATTTGGAAAAAGGGGAGGGTTGAGGGATAATCCCTCAGCCCCATGATATGCATATATTCAACAGCTGATCAACATGTAACCAATGGCGGGTTCGGTGGTACCCAAATCATAGCAAACCATACTCCAAATCTTATCAAACCATATATATGGTAAACAATATATGTTGGTGCCACAAAAAATAGAGCTTGTGGGATTGACCTTCGGACCTCCATTCCAACGTTGCAACATGTTACCAATGGGATACCACCCAGACTTTGTAATAGAATCCATACAATATATTTAAAAGTTTTTTTGGGATTTCAAACCCAAAAAGGAGCACTACCCACAAGCACCAAAACAACC
>NWUY0300009104.1:21354-31388 GCA_004151065.3 Larix sibirica | reverse complement strand
CCACTAAACATCAAAGAGGGTGTAATAGTACCTCCATAAACCAAAATAACCAAAAATAGGGAGGAAAAGAAATGTTAGAGAGAGTAACAACTCTTATTCCCCAACCTCCTCACAAGTGGAATCCATGGTCCCCCATTCTTGTTAGTTGTCCATGTTGAAACTAGCTATTTAATTAAACAATAATAATAATAATGTTCAAAGTCCATAGTCCCAACACCTAGTGCCCAATAATAAACAAAATAGTAACATGTGTCTGGGGCTTAACAACTCGGGTAGTACATCTTTTTACCTTACGGAGTAAATCGCAGTCAAATATTTACACAATGGCAGCCTATTTGTGGACAATCTACTATACAGTAGCGAATTTTCAGGTAATTCACTACCCGATATTACTTTTTCAATGATTACGATGTGAGGGTAATATAATGAAGTTAATCCATTAAAATTTGACCTAAAACTATGAATTAAACCATCAAAAAGAAAGAGAAGGAATGGGTGATCTACTTGGAAAAGATGGAAAGCGATTTCGTGTTCCAGATTGGTCGCAATCAACATCCAAAGTTTTACGATTTTTTTTCTCCAAAGTGGTAAAAAACACAAATAAACTATTTTTATCCCTTTTACCTATTTGTTATAAAGTATTTGTCATTTTTACCCACTTTTATATAGTTTAGACCCTACTTTTTACTTTGAACTAATGTCATTATTATTTTGCCTAGTTTTTGGTCTTAATGGGTAGGTTCACTTGAACTAAGAGGATTATTTTTCATTCATAATCATTTCAATAGGTTTTCTCTTTAAATATGGCAAATAGGTCAGGTTATCCCTATAATGCATATTGCATCTAGCCTTTTTTTTCTCATAATCCATAAGATCACATTTCACAACAATGCGACATTAGCCCTCTTTTCTAAGTAAATTTGTTAGTTTTCCTTGATAGAGCCTACCTTGCATGGGACACCCTAGTTAGCATCCTTTTTTTTTTTCATTTTGGTTCCCATGTTTCATTTGTCATAGGCTCAGGAGCCTTGTTAGTCCTGTCATGACTTCGAGAAAAAATTGCATGTCTTTCTCTCTCGTCTTTTTGGCCATCCTCTATAAGGATCCTACTTTTGTGTTTAAGTGGTATTAAATGAACAAAATTCATTTACTAAAGAAATATCCAATGTAAATAGGACAAATAATCCATTAATAATTATAAAATGATAAATGAGAGATGATATGAGATTACAAATAGGAGAGGCCGTATATATAATCTTTAAGGGGCAAACAATAACTCTTTGTAAAGAGTTACAACTTTTAATAATTATTTTTATTTTCATTTATTATTATTTATTATTATTAACATATTTTATATTCATAACTTTGCCTTCCTCTTTAGAAATTCTTTGTCCTCAAAGCATATTGATGGCAAGGCTTACATCTTTAGTTTAGCTTGTAATTTTGTCCCGCGATCTTTTGTCCTAATAGCTACAACACTGGATGAAACGAAACGATATGAGATACAAATTCCCAAGTAAAAATGTTAAATTAGCTTTGACTCTTGGTCCATCCCAAGTTAACCTTCATTGGGACCTTTAACTAATCGATTTGTTGGATGGAACTTTTTTTTTTTCTGCTTGCATATTTTGTTGATTTTATCTCCATTCTTTTTTGCAATCATAACTCATTTGTTTATGTTCCTTTTGACCTTGTCGTTGGTCATAATGAATTTTATAATTTGGATGACAATAAGGTATTTTGATCTCTTGTGATTGTTTATTAGAGACTTCAACTTTTGATATTTCTGGTAATAATTCGATTGGGTTTGTGTTTGTTCCTTTTTCTAATGTCTAGATTTTTTCCTCTGATGACTTCTTTGTCTCAAAAAAATCCATCATTGTTTCTTTATTCACCTTTGGTTCCTTGTTGGTAAGTTGATCTACCCTTTCTTGTAACGAATTTTTATCATGATTTAGCTTCTTAATTTGTGGAAGTAAATTTTGATTATGAGTCCTTCAGAGAGAAAGTTCATCACTATTCTTTGATTTTTCAACCTTGTCCTTAAGGTATTGGTTTACTGATTATGCTTCTTTGATTTGCTCAAGAAACCTCTGGTTAAGGTTTCTTAAGCGAGAGTTTTCTTCATCTTTTTCAGTCAATTTCTTTTCAACACCTTGATTTTCTTGTTCTAATTTTTTTTCGTATAGCTTTTTGTCTTTTGACTTCCTAATTTTTACAAGTAAATTTTGTTTATGATTTTTTCAACGTGATATTTCGTCATCCTTCTATGATAATATTTTCTTTCTCTCTTCATTCGCTTGTTCCAACTTTCGATTTTGATTTTTTAGGCCAGATATTTCTTTATTTCATTCTAATAAGTTGTTGTCACTTTTTAACTTCTCGATTTGTTTGATTATTTCCTTAATACTCTCTTTTAGGTGATTATTCTCCTTCTTTGTTAACCCATTAAAAAATTATGCTTCTCTATCTCAAACTGTACTTGTATATTGGTCGCTTTATAATGTTCTAACCTGCCCAATACTGCTTGTAGTTGCGACTACATTTTTGAATCTATAAGTGCCATAGTTTGTGACTTTTGGTTCTCTTCTTTTCTTAGATTAAAAATGGACATAAAAGTGCAAAAATCACCCACTTTAGTCCTTAAATACTCCTTTGACATTTTTCTTTGTTTCTTTTTATTTTAGAAAATAATTGAAATTGTGTAAAAAATTAACTATTAATAATAAATAGAAACTATTATTATAAATAATAGTTTTATTATTATATAATACTAACAGTTAAAATACTAACAGGGATGAGGGCACAAAGTTAAGTGACTCTTGGAAGCTGGTACTCCATACCCTCCAACGTAGAAAAGCTTCTAAACATTCAGGTCTCCTTAATTCAGATATGAGCCGACCAATAATACAGTAGCATAAGAATGAAGAGTTATGAGGGTTCCTCTATATTTATTAGTGACCCATATAATTATTTACCTTTGAGCCACCTTTGTCTCCTGAAGATGATCCAAGAGTATGGATTGAAACGTCGAGAAGATTATCCTCTAAACGTAGATTCTAGTCTAAATTGACAGTTAAAATATTGTAATAATAGTTATTATTAACATTGATAATAATTATTAACAATAATAATAAATATTATTTGTAATATTTATATGGATATGAATTCAAACTTATGTAAGCTTCCTCAAAAATAAAAAAAGTATTAATTAACTTCAATGATCTCTCTCTATAAAAAACCATGAGTTGGTTTCTTGATAAAACCATGTGTTGGTTTCTATTTTTTTATTTTCTTTCTTCTTCTTCTATTTTTCTCTTCTTTTTTGTTTTTAAAATATTAGCCACCAACCAAGATTAAAAATGGGTCATGATCCTCCAAAATAGATATGCCACGAACAAATTAGATCACAATTCTGCCGAAAAGAATGACTTTGATACCAAATGAAACGAATGTAATTCGTTTATTGTTTACTGAGTAAATACCCAATGTAAATAGGATCAATAATCCATGAAAAAGTATATAAATGAATATGTAATAGATAAGAGATGATGATTTTATAATACACATCGAAACCTTAAATAGTCCTCTCGTGACTATATATGAAAGGATGCAACCTTTCATTTAAAGTTACACTTAATTCATTTAATTATTAAATATTATGAATGTTTATTGATATATTTATATATTATTTTATGTTTGTAACACTCAAACTCTTTTTTTTACACTAAGAGGAGTATTACATCCAGTGGAATATTACTACACTGACTTAATTTCCAAATTCCTTTTGGATGCAAAGATGTAAGAATTCCACTAGTTGGTCATAAAGAATAGGGTTACTATAATGATAGGATGTCCAAATTCCTAATGGATGAAAAGATGTAGGAATTCCATTGGTTGGTGATAGGGATTAGGGTTTATAGGGTCTTGAGGAAAAGGGATTTTTAAGTGATATAGCTATCTTATATACTTTTAGGGTCCAAAAGTAGCACTCAAACCAATATCTTAGGGTGCTAACTAAGGTGGCTCAACAATTCGCTTAGCCATACAACCTGACTACCGAAGTATGAGAGAGTTTCCTTGAGTGTTGTGCTTGGTGCCACTATAACAACAACATGACCGATCATATTATCTAAATCTATTGTCAGGCTTCCCAGTGGACTTTCAATATACCCAGGGGTACATGGAAGTGAGATTCTATATATAGGTGTTCTATAATGCGATACTACTCGAAGGGGTACCAACAGAGGTTACAACAATGTCCAACAAATTATGTAACTTAGTACCAATTGTATTATATGTGTGTATGCTTCCCCAATCATAGGTTTACCTACTAAATTATAGGTCTCTATGTTATTTAAAGATGTCAAAGCACATCTCTAGCAAAAAGAACTACAAAAAATATGAAGAGCGTTGGATTTGGAAAGTGCTATGATACTATTTGTGGTTTTCTTAACCTTGAAACTTAAAATCATTCACAAGATAAACAGAGATAAATTATGCAAATACTAGAGTTATAATGTAGATTCACTTAATCAAGGAAATAGATAAGAAATATGAGGCATAATTAACTCTTGTATTATGAAAATCAACTCAAGATACAATTTTCACTCACCTCTTAAGGTTGGTTAACCTTTCACTTGAGGATAGATCCAATACAATTGTTGACAAAAAAATACATATCCTCTGAACTCCTTAATAGGATTTTAATAGACAAAACCCTAACTACTTAGTGGACATAAACCCTAACTACTTAGTGGGCCTTAATTAACACATAGACCCCTTTTACATTAATTATCCATTACTAACTACTTGGCCATATCCAAAGGAAATGGCCCCATACATTATTTGACTATTCTAAAGTAAGGTGGGTTAGGGTAGGACCCTAATAGGCACCTACATGATTTTTTTCATACTAGGGAAGGATCATGGCGTCTTGGCCATCTTCAAGTAAATAAATAAGAACCAGATGACCTAACTAAATATTTTATGGCTTGGGGGTCAAAGGGAAGTATTGGGTCATTACACACAACCTTTGGAGGGGAACTTTGGCTACCAAGTGGGTTACATACACCATTGAGAGAATTTGTTCACTGGGGATGGGTCTTAAGCCATCATCGATGGTCATGCAGGAGTCATCACAAGGTTTTCCATAGTATATGGTTTATTATACACTACCCATAGTCCAAGGATAAATACCAATGTCTTAGGGAAAAAAATATGATTTTATGGTTTATGGACCATGCATTAGGTCAAAAACTACCACACAAGACCTATAAATGAAATCTTTGGTACACAAGTATGATATGGAAAACATGATGATCCATGCTAGGGATTGGTATTAAGGCCCTAAACATGATTCAATGGATATGACTATCTAACAATTTCATAATATATAAATATAATACACAAAGTAAAAGATTAAACCATGTCGAGATAGGAGGATTTAAAATCCAAAAACTAAAGTATTAATGCCTTAATCTATATGTGCTATGAAGATTATTGCATATAACCCATTCATAATTTTGAGTGGCTTGCTAACAACATTGTCATCACTTCATGATAGTTTGAAATCAAGAGGTGGGACATATGACTATGAACCCTAAAAAAATCTTTTGGGCTATAGTGGTTGTCCTTGGACCAAGGTTAGGTCCCTAATACCAATCCATATTATTCCAAACCTCTTAATGGTATCCATATTATACTTTGTGGAGTAATTATTCCATTTACAAGGCATGTGTGGTGGTTTTATATAGTATGCATGGTCCATGGAACATAAAATCATCTTCTAGTACCTATAACATTTGTTTATCCCTAGACCTTGCAATGGTTCCCATATGACCATGGTTAAGGCCTTGAGGTCCATCCTTGGTGAATAAAATATCTTAATGGCATATGTCCCACTTGGTGGCTAAATATCCTCTCTAAATGATATGTGTAGTGGTTCAAGACCTCCTTTTNGATAGACACATAACAATTTCTTGATATATGAATATAATATAATGATTAAAGGATTAAACTATGCTGAGATAAGAGGTTTTAACACCGAAAAACTAAAGTAATAATAACGTAATATACTTATGTTCTATGTAAGGAGAAAGTGAATAATATTACAATTATCCCATTCATAATTCTTAGTGGCTTGCTGACAATATTATCATCACTTGGAATGATAGCATGGAATGTAGAGGTGGTACATATGACTATGAACCCTAAAATAGATTTGAGGCTCTATTGGTTGTCCTTGGGCCATGGATAGGGCCCTAATTTACTAATATATAGTCTTATTAACCTATTAATGGTATCCATTTACAAGGTTTGTGTGGTGGCTTTAGACCCTATGCATGGTCCATGGAACATAAAATCATCTTCTAGTACCTATAACATTTGTTTATCCCTAGACCTTGCAATGGTTCCCATATGACCATGGTTAAGGCCTTGAGGTCCATCCTTGGTGAATAAAATATCTTAATGGCATATGTCCCACTTGGTGGCTAAATATCCTCTCTAAATGATATGTGTAGTGGTTCAAGACCTCCTTTTGTTCCATGGGCCCTAGAATCCTAATTTATGTCATATAGCCCTTTTTTCCTTACTCAGACATAGTCAAGCTCCCAATATCCATTACTAGTAAATAAAAATTCTTATAGGCACTCATATCCCACTTAGAGGTCAAAGATCCCTTTTAGAGGTCCTATGTGGTTCCTTGAGGCCACATTCATGGACAAATCCTTAAAATATTTATATAGGACTTGAGGCCCTTTTATTTCCTTCTCTTACCATGGCCAAGACCCCCAATACCCATCCTTGGTGCACAAAACCTCCTAATGGCACCCATATGCTAATCAAAGGCCAAATATCCCTCTAAAGGGCCTCTATAGTGGTTCAAAGACTTGTTCATGAATCATGAACCTTAAAAGCTTCATTTAGGACCTAAGACCCTTTATTTTTTCCTNAAGGCCTTGAGGTCCATCCTTGGTGAATAAAATATCTTAATGGCATATGTCCCACTTGGTGGCTAAATATCCTCTCTAAATGATATGTGTAGTGGTTCAAGACCTCCTTTTGTTCCATGGGCCCTAGAATCCTAATTTATGTCATATAGCCCTTTTTTCCTTACTCAGACATAGTCAAGCTCCCAATATCCATTACTAGTAAATAAAAATTCTTATAGGCACTCATATCCCACTTAGAGGTCAAAGATCCCTTTTAGAGGTCCTATGTGGTTCCTTGAGGCCACATTCATGGACAAATCCTTAAAATATTTATATAGGACTTGAGGCCCTTTTATTTCCTTCTCTTACCATGGCCAAGACCCCCAATACCCATCCTTGGTGCACAAAACCTCCTAATGGCACCCATATGCTAATCAAAGGCCAAATATCCCTCTAAAGGGCCTCTATAGTGGTTCAAAGACTTGTTCATGAATCATGAACCTTAAAAGCTTCATTTAGGACCTAAGACCCTTTATTTTTTCCTATGATCATGGGAAAGGTCTTGAGACCCATCGATTACATATAAAGTTTCTAAGTGTTCCCACATGTCATTCAAACACCAAAGGTTCCATCTAGAGGATTTATGTGGTGGTTTAAGGTGTCACTAATGGATTATGAGCCCTAAAATATTAATTTAGATCTTATTACCCTTTACCAAGACCCATGCAGATATGTGAAATCTATTAATGATTCCCATATACCACTAGGAGGATAATGATCTAGGTCTACATGGTGGTTTGAGGTCTATTTTAGGGACTAGGACCATATAAAATTCATTTTTTTCCGAAGGCCCAAGAGACATCTCTTGGGTGCAAAACCTTTTGACGGTATCCATATCCCACTCAAGAACAAAGGTACCTTATAAAGGGTTTTGTGGTGGTTTAAGAAATCTAATTTTATGTCCCATAATACATATAAGATTCATTTAGGGATTTAGGACCTTAGTTTCCTCCATCAAACATGGTCAAGGCCTTGTCAGACCCATGCCTACTACATAAAAGCTCCTAATGGTGCCCCTAACCTACTCATATGGAAAAGATCCCTCTTAGAAGGTGTGTGTTGCAGTTCAAGGCCTTAATGACTTCCCATTAGCCCAAGAATATTCGTTTAGTATCTAATTACTAGGATTTGTCCCCCAACCATAGCTAAGACCTTGAATCCCATCATTGATGCACAAAACATCATAATGGTACCCATATCTCACTTAAAGGACAATAATCCCCTACAAAGGACATGTTATGTGAATTATAGCAATATTTATCTCCCTTTATTCCTAAAGGATTCATATAGGGCCAAAGGGCCTTATTTTTCTCCCTTGACCATGGTCAATACAGTAAGACCCATCCATACCATGGAAGACCTTATAAAGGTACCCATATACCACTTTGAGGCCAACTATCACCTCTAAAATTCATGTGTTGTGGTTTGAGGTCCTGTTGATGACCAATGGGCACTAAATATAGATTATGGTGTAAGCCCCTTATTTCCCTCCCTTGACTATAGTCAATGTATCAAGACCCATACCTACTGCATGAAAAATCATAATTCCATCCATATCCCACTTGTGTGCGAAAGATCAACTTTAAATAGTATATTTGTGTGGTTGAAGGCCTTGATCATGGCTTATTAACTCAAGAATATTGATTTAGGGTCTAATTCCATCATTTTCTCTCCTGACCATAGTCCAAGACTCATCTCTAGTGCAAAATACTTCATATGGAGACTCATATCCTACTTTAAGGATTATGATCTCCTATACATGGCATGTTTGATAGTTCATGGCCTTATTCACAGCCCTTAGTCCCTATAATCTTCATATAGTGCCTAAGGGGCTTATTTTCCTCCCACACCTATTGGCAAGGTCTCGATACTTGTCATTGCTATCTAGGGCATTATAGGAGAAACCATATCGCACTTGGAGAATTAGTATACACTTTAGAAGGCTGGTGTGGTGGTTTGAAGCCTTATAAGCTTCAATTAGAGCCTAATTCCCTTGTTTTCCTACCATAACAATAGTCAAGTTCTTCAAACTCATACTTCATATGAAAAAAAATCTTAGGAGAACCCATATTTCCAATGGAGGTTGGATATCCCATTTAAATAGACTATGTGGTGGTTTGAGGTATCGATCATGGCCTAGATATTTATTTTATATTCTTTTGAAAATAAGCAAATTATCTATGTATAAACATAAAGCGATCATAACATAATATTGTAGATTTTTTCAAGGCCTTTCCAATAAGCTAAAGAACTCTGAAATTGACGACGAGGTAAAAAGCTATGGTAAACTTACTAGAATTTTTATTATTATTAAAAATAATGCAAGTACGTTTAAAACCCAACGTAGTTCTAAAGTTATGACAAAATTACTAGAATAGTTTTTTAGCACGTGTGTGTTTTTAAACTGAGTGCATAATCTATAACACGCATGGATTATTTGAAAATCATTTTTTTAGTGGCAAAGATTACCCACATATTTTCTCACATGATTGCTTTGGATTTAGGTTCTATATGATAATCTTGATAGTTCCAACATCAAAACCAACAAACTTCCATTTTTCCAAGCGCCTCTAAATATATGTGTTTGTATGTTATTTTAAATAAGCTACACAATCCATCACCGATAAAATTACACATGCATATAGATTCGAAAATGTAGATTCTAACTAACTAACTAACTAACTATATATATATATATATATATTATCTTGACATATATCGAATCTTAAAAGACACATTATATGATCATTAGCTTACACCGAGGTCTATAATCTAATAAATAAATTGTTTGATCATGTTAAGACTCTCAAACTTTCCTTAATGCACAACTTTGTATTTTCGGCTATAGTGATTTTCATAGGCTATAATGTTTTTCATAATTTAAGAATATATAAAATTAATGTTAATTTTTTTGAAAAAAAAAATGTGCACAAGAATAATAACTATTGACCATTTTTTTAAAAGGAAATTCCATATTCATTAGAGGAAATTTGAGGTCTAAAATGGGCCTCCTAAGGAAAATAATAGTTAAAATAATAA
>NWUY0300009098.1:57545-70417 GCA_004151065.3 Larix sibirica | reverse complement strand
TGAGTGGTTTAAAATTCGAAATAAATAATTATAAAAAAAAAAATATAAAAAGTAGTTGATGTATGAATAACTAGTAGTTCATGCATGGATAATCCATTTAACTAAAAAAAGTAACATGTAAGTTAGGTATAGACAATATATGAGTACAACTAAACATAGAAAACAAGTAAAATATAATTTGTTCATAATACTTAACTTGTAACCTATTGAAATTCACCCACTACAAATCAAGGAGTAGTGCTAGTAAATACTGTATTATTATTTTCCATAACCCCAAAAAAGAACCAACCCACCATATCCCCTTGTATCTCCCATCGAGTGACTCAATGAATACTATGATCTGAATTAGAAACCATAAACCCCTTGATAAAATCAAAGGGCAAAGGTAACTTGACACATAGGACGATATAAATCACATGAGCGGTTTCGTAAAAATCTGTTTCGGAGCTTTAAAAATCGTAACAAACATTAGAAAAAAATGTCAATTTTTTTTCTGGACCGTTTTTGCAGAGAAATTATTGATGCCTTTATTTTAACAAGGTCGTAGAATTAACTTAGATTCTAATTTTAACTTTCTCTTAAGCTGTTTTAAGCTGTGGTATGTTGTATAAGAATATTTATTCAAAAGGGGTTTGCATTTCAATGGATTTGATCTTGGTCTGGGTGCGTGCTTTGGTTTATTAATATGCAATTATTACAAAACTAATATTTAACTCATTGTTATATTATCAACTTAAAAATATATTTAANTAGAGTCCTAAACTTCCTCAAGAGACTTGATCCCTATCGGCCCTTAATAGAGCCATAGTTAAGATAGATCTATGCTAGTCTTAGAACATGACGATTCCTCAGAGTTGTCACGGGCTTTTCTTGATTTAAAATAACCATAAAGTTCCCAAATACCTCATCACTCCATCTTTGATACCATGACATTTTTGAACTCTCCATCATAGTTTGGGAAATATGATCGAGTAAACTTTCGTTATTACCTGGTTATTCAAGAAGAATATACACATCACAAGAAAGATCTACCATTATCTTGAATAAAGAAACTTTAAAATTCATCTTTAAATTAAAACCACGGAAACAAATTTAAATATTCATATTTAAGCCCAAAACCAAGGAAACAACTTTAAAATTCATTCCAAGACCAAAACAAAGGTTTGAATGCTCAAAGCCCTTACAGGATTCCAACAAATATTCAATGGTGTTGGTCATGTGATATCGGCTCTCCATATATACCAAGTTGCTTCACTTTGTTCATTGGAGAAATTGTGTTCATGTACAATCAACGTGTGATGTTACTTTAAGTATAACCATGGGACATTCTATCTTGAGTCCTTTAGCTTGTTGAATACCTTGCACTTCAAAAATTGATAATTAGGATTGCCTTATAACTTTAAGTTGTGCTTCTTTAAGAATGTCTTTGATCTTTTAATTCATCTAGGATGTCATATTTTTAATGTTCAAGTGTTTTGCCAAGGCCATATAATGTATTAGCCTTAGTAATCAAGTCACTATATGTATAAAAGTAATTTCTTACAACTGAAGGAGTGGGGAAGTAATACAAGATAACACTCCCTTTCCTACTTCCACAAATACATTCAGAAATTGTATTATCTACATACACAACTTTCTCTGAATTTTGACACATATCGAAGTTCTATTTGGCATTTCATTTCCCCGCTTCAATTCAAGGATATGCTAGTTTATTATCTAAGAGATATCAAAGATCTAGATCATCCTTATTCAGTAGATGTAGATGAAACTATGTACCGACATGTCACTTAACAATGTGATGAGTCAAGCCGCCATGATTTCAATCTATGATAAGATGAGGTATATTTTATTATTTTCTAATATCCAATAGCTATAGGAAATGACTATTGCTTTCTTTATATTAAAATATATCTTTTCATATGGTAAAGGGGAAGAAAAGTGAAGGGAAGTTTCCTTCACATGGGGAGTATCATTCAATAAGCCTGAATACTTTAGCTTTCTTTTAATGTAACCCTTGCTCCTTGACAATACAGCATCTCGCAGTTGCATACAAGCAGCCACTGCAATAACAATGTCGGACACATTGTCACCTTGTGGCTCTTGTTTAAATATGCAGATAACCTCAAAAGAAAACTCCAACTATATCAAGTGCATACAAATTTCCTTGAAAGATAAACACATAGTATATATAATTTTTTGTTTTTCTTCCTCTGTTTTTTGTCTTTCCTTTTTTCCACTTTTCTTCCTTTCTCCTTCTGTCTTCTTGTCGTACCTCTTTAGCCCTCTTCCGTTCGTCTTACTTTTTAGTCGTCTTGTTCTGTCTTCTTATCTCCTTCGAGAGGCTTCTCCGCCTGGCATACGATAAATCGTCCATATTGCAAGCGGTTCCCTTCCCTGTACTTTTCATTGCTTTCCGTGTCTCGTCCCTATCACCATTCAAAAAAAAGGGCCAAACTTCACGTTGGCTCACAGTAGGTATTTTCCAATTATTTAAAAGCTTGACAAGGCTCTGGAAATAAAATTAACCGTTGGACACAGAGAGAAAAACGGACGGTGGTGAATTTGACGACAAGTGACCCTGACGGAATGTGGGCCATTGGACAATGGTTGATCTGACGGCTAAAAGCTTTGGGGCCCTTTCCCCAGTCGGTCTCTTCTCCAAAGACAGATGCTACAATTCAATGTCACCGTTGGAGGCATCCAATGGTTAAGATTTCATCGCGCCCCACACGTGTTGCAACCCTGCGATGGATGCTGATCGTCAAATGGACTGGCTGCGGATCCCACGGCGCGGGCGCTGCTGCAATGAAGATTCAACAATGAGGCAGGATTGGTGGACGAGGATCGAAGCTCTTGCTTCAATATACATTTATCTGTTCGTATTTGTACTATTTGTTAGTGATCATTTACTAGTATAGTTAATTAACTTGTGGTCAGTGAACACTGATAAGTTACACTGCTGGTTATCCATGCATCATCTACCAATTATTATATATACATATATATAATTGTTTATTTAGAATTAAAACAACTATAAAATCAATTAAAACAGTACACTTGTCTCATCCTTGTGCAATTTGGGATCCGTGTAGATCTACCTCCATCCATCCAGATCATTTGAATGGTAAAATATTAAATTTGGAAAGACGGAAGCAGCTATCAGAACTTAGAAGCGATAAGCAGTGTCATCTGGATCTAATGAATTCGACAGCTTCGTACAAAATGATCACAGGAAACTTGCCCAAACATTTATTACCAGGTTAGACACTGGACAGATCTATGGTGGATCGAGTTCAGAGTCGGGAAGTTTGGTTTTTAACGTCTTTCACAGATAAGTATAAATAATTCTGGAAACATACTACATAATAATTATGCCCCACTTTGACTACCATTAAAATGATATCCATCAGTTTTTAAAATCTCTTATTCCAGGTCTCATCGCAGGTTCCCTTGACGCCGGCCTTGATGCGATGGGATCGGGACAAAAATTTCCATCACATGGCAGTACATAAAAGTGTCCGAGATGGAATAGGATCGGAACAAAAATTTATTTACTAATTAAAACCTATTTCACTTTGGGTTGAAGAAAGGTAATTACATTGATAGGTGTTTATATTTTAGAATTTGGGGTGGACTAGAGTCTATGCTTTTCCTAGATTGCACGAGGATAACACAAGTGCCCTGTTCAGATTGATTTTATGGCAATCATTCGAAATTTGAAATAAACAATTATAAAAAAAATATATCAAAAATAGTTGATAGCTATGATGGATAACTAGTACTCATCAGATTCTTTTGCTGTACTCATCAAAAAATATCTATAACCTATGTTCGATAAAAAATATCTCCACAGCTTCTTTTGTTGTACTCATCAATGGATCACCTACTACTTTCTTCTGTGTTGAAAGGGTTTTGCGTCAGGGCTGCCCATTATCCCCCCTCTTTTCCTTTTGGTGGCAGAAGGTCTCAGTCGTGCTATTATTGATTCTATTCGTCAGGGCTCTTTCCAGGGTATCTACATCACCAACAATCTTCGCCTCTCCCACCTACTCTTTGTGGACGATATCCTACTCTTCTGCAATGGTACTATCAGGGATGCCGAACAACTGGACCTCATCTTGAAACTTTTTCAAGCGGCTACGGGAATGGTCATAAACATACAAAAATCTTCTATAACACTATGGTTTGAATGCTAAGGAACGACACAGGGATCTCACTCTCTTTCCCTTTGAAATCCTTTTGCTGGATGAAGGTTTAAAATACTTGGGTTTTCAGCTAATGCCAAATGGCTGCAAAATCTACGACTGGAATTGGCTCATTGCAAAACTGGAGAAGAGGTTGATGATTTGGAGCCACAGATGGCTCTCCCGAGCTGGTCACCTTGTTCTTGTAAAATATGTTTTGGAGGCCATCCCGGTTTATTGTATGTCACTAGCTTGGATCCCAAAGGGCATCTTGGAAAAAGCCAGAAAACTCTACTTCCGTTTTCTTTGGTCTAGACGCTCGGAAACTATTGTTACACCTTGGTAAACTGGGAAAGGCACACACTTCCAAAATCCTTGGGGCGCTAGGGCCTGAAACATATTCACACATTTGCAACATCATTAGCTGCAAAGGTTGGCTGGAGATTAATTACAACTGATAACCTTTGGACGAAGGTAGTTACATAGAAGTATATTGCACCTGACACTCTTCTACACTGGCTACGAAACCCTCATAAGCCTCAGCATGGGATTTCGATTATCTAGAAAGTTGTTCTGGCTTCACTCTCTCTCATTACACAAGGGCTTGCCTGGAAGGTGGGAAATGGCACTCATATTCGCATTGGATCCGACCCTTGGCTTGGGTGCCATAACAAACATATCCTCCCTTTTCCTCTCATTCTATTTATGAATCAACAGGGTATTTATCACTTACATCACATTGCAGATCCAACTACTATATCACTCTGGCAACAGGGGTGGAAGAACTCAGTGGATCTGGAGATTCCGAATGCCCTAGCACATCACTGGAATGAGTATCTCATCACTTTGATACTCTCACATGCTCGAATATCAAATTCCAGAGACGAACTCATCTGGTCACCGACGTCAAATGGCAGATACACTCCTAAACTGGGCTATAAATTGTTGATGGAACAAAAGCATCAACATGTGGAGAGACTTTGGTGATGGCAAAAGATTTGTAAATCCCACTGCCCCTCAAAAGAAAAAAAAATCATGTGGTGCACCCTTGCCAACCGGATTCCTACTTGGGACCGTATAAAAAAAAATATTGAAGGTCCTGGTTGGTGCACACTTTGCAAACAGGATGAGGAAACATCTTTTCACCTCTTCCTTGACTGTTCCTTCACAAAAATTCTTTGGGCTATATTAAAAACTATACACCCATCAGCCTGCTCATGGGACGAGAATAATGTCGAAGAGGCTTGGTGACATTGGCACGATTCTATGGACACCGTTTACATACGTGCTTTACCTTTGATTGTTATCTGGGGTATCTGGATCGCATGAAACCAACAGATTTTCCTTGGCATTTCCACTACCCCTAATATCTTGGCAAACCGCAGCATTACAATCCTCTCTCACTTCCCTCAGGAAAAATTTCAAGTGGTTCCCTGCAACATCATTGTTGAATTCATAAATCACACACAACCCTGGGCTTATTTCGATGGCGCTTCACAAAATGATCTTTGTGGTGTGGGCACAATTCGGTATCTCTCTCAACACCACTCATACAAGATTCACATGGGGCTGGGAAGTGGCTCAAACAACTTTGCAGAACTCAAACTTTTGATCACTTTTGCTCTGGAAAAACATTGCACACACTTACAAGTTTTCGGTGACTCCATGATTGTTATCAACTGGATAAATCAACTACAACGGTGCCACATTTTGATTTTAAGCACTATGTTACTGGTATTTTTTACACTTTCACATGTCAACATGTCTACAGGGAAAGGAATAGTGAAGTTGATAACTTATCAAAGCAAGGCGTGACCCTTCCACTTGGACAATGGAAATTTTTGGAACAGGACAATGGAATCTTTCATGAATACTATCATAGGCCCTTCATTGAAGGGAATGGATCACAACACATCTGATGCGTCACCAAATTTTTTATTACTGATTAGCAAACTTCATATATAGTTGTCTTTTGGACACTTTTTGTATAATAGTTTTGTTCGGGATAGAGCTCCCTCGAGAGATCGCAACTCTATTTCTTTTGATGATTTTATGATACTGGAAGCTGAAAATATTATTACTGAAAGGGATCATAGAAAGGGCTCATAGAAGCTCTTATACAGAATGTAATTTGATTATCTTTAATGAAATTACGCTTTTTTTCTTCAAAAAAAAAAACTAGTAACTAATGCATGGATAATGAACAGTTCTTTAACAGACGGGCAGTTTGTTAACAGGCAACTCGTGTAACTAGCATGTAGAACAACTTATTTGTGCCACTTAGCTTGTAACCTATCAATGTTCAACAACCACAAGTTAAGTAGTTATGCTAGTTAGTGATGCATCATCTCTCTTGGAGATATCTTGCACATTATTTCATATTTCCTGATGGAGAGAATCGTTACCATTCGACTTGTTAACCTTAAAGGGATAAGGCCTAACTACAATATTTTATAATTTTTCGACTTATCATGATATTAGTTAGGAAAATATTGTATTTTATCATAAAAGAGATGAAACTATCCCTATGTAAATGAGCCTTCTCTCCATTTCATTTTGTAATTGGGTAATTGATGATTTGGAGTAGATTGGGAAGAGATGGGAGATCGTAGGAGCTTTGAATTGAAGGCTTATGGAGCTCCCTTGTGTATCAAACTCTTCAATATTAATGAAGAAGTGAGGTATTGCTCTAATGTGTTGTATGGTTATGTTATGCTCTTCATTTTATTGCTAATTTGTTGTACAAACCTCTTGTTATCTAACACTTTTATGAAGGCCAATAAATAAATCCATTTTATCTCTCGAAGTAGTCAATGTGAGAAACTTTCCCTCCTGGTTTATTTGTTGTTACATTTCTGTTCTATTTCCCTTCATCTAAATAACTAGATGTTGAATTGGAGTAATAGTTCAACCAAATATAACACAGCCTTCATATTGTTTGATGAGTGGCAAAATTAGCCCCCCATGACTTGTTTCTACACCTATTTCCAACAAACACTTAGGGCTGATTGTAAAAGACTTAGTTTCTTTCACCTTGAATACATACTCAAATATGAACTTATCAAACAAGTTCTTTCATCTAAATATGTGGAATGTGTCTAGTCCTTTCTACCATATAGCCTACCTCAAACCAGTTGTAAATGTGGTAAATTAGCCCTTCCATTGTGCCATATTCCATGACTCCATTAGCCCGTAGATTGATAGGCACTAGTAACATCATCCCACTTCCTTGTTCCCTTCTTCTTCCTTCCTTTCGTTCCCATATCTATTTACTCATTTCCATTTCCTTTCATTACAACAACTACTTTGTATTATTAAGGCTTACTCTTCATTTCCACCTTGAGACCCCACTCCATCGCCTTGATAATCCTACCTTAGGGAAACCCCCTTGTGTTAGAGAAGAGACAACCTAAAGTGTGAGGAAGAGCTATTGAGGTGACGGTCAACAAGATTCCTAAGTTACACAAAGCTATCACCTTGTACTTCAGAGTTTACATATGTGGGTGCTAGATTTTGTTGTAACACACCAAAGACATCACCAATCAGTGTAAACCACCATAATGAAGGACATGAAGCAAAAAAACATGAAAATGCATAATTATCTATGGAGGATTAATGTCAAACCAAACCATTGACCAAAACGATGACTACACGAGACATAATTTAATACACATCACAAATTGCATGGGAATCTTTCAATACTTATGCAAGGTTCATGTACATCATCGATGCATTGAATTCTACAATTTGGTAAATGCCACAATGTTTCCATGCAAACTTCTAGTTTGGAAATGCAAAATTCATGCACTTTCTAGTAGTTACAATAAAGTACTTAAGTTATCTAACATAATTGAATGGGCACGGCGTGGGAAGCCTCTCCACTTTCATTCCATTACCTCCTCCAAGAAATCTTATAAATATAGGCATCTTCCATAAAAATCAAGGAGTTCAATGGATGCAAGATACACTACCAAAGTATAGCCAAAGAATGTAAGATGCAGTGTTACATGCCTCTGCCCAAAGAAAGAACGGTAAACTCTGATCATGTAGCATAGATCTCGCTGCCCCAACTATAGATCGGTTCTTTCTCTCTGCCACTCTGTTCTGCTGTGGGTTATATGGTACTGTCCACTCCCTCCTTATGCCCTCCGGAGCACAAAAATCTTTGAAATCATTTGAGACATANAAAAAAGAATATAAAAAATAACTAGTAGCTTAAGCATGGATAACTCTTAATTGATGCATGGATAATGGGCAGTTCATGGTAGAGTTTAACTAGAAAAATGAGAGAACAAATAACAGATAACTTGTTCATGGCACTTAACTTGTGACCTATCTCACCAACCATAAGTTAAGTGGCTATGCTAGTGTTAATAATTGTTGGTTGTTGAAACCAAATTGCGGAAAATTAGACTGTTGAGCTAGCTCACCCAAGCAACGCTAGCTCAGTCTTCTAAGTTAGTTGGTAGTTAGAATAGTGACTTCTAAATTTAATGCTTTAAAGAAGCTTCTCGACAAAGACATCTTCTCACCGACAGCGGTGGAAGGATCGAGATGCCTTCATCTTGATGAAGGACTCTATTGGATTGTATTGTATTTTGGATGAGCTTGTATGCATTGTTGAGTGCTGAAGTAAATAAAAAGTGAGAGTTTATGACCAAAATCCTATTCTTTGTCTCAGTGTGTGACTGTATTTCATATATACTGCGTGTTGAATTAAATTGTGTGCTCATATAAATGTTCTCATAACTATTGTGTGTTTGTCCCCTTTCGTCAATGATTGATTTGATTATCTTTAATGTTCAAATATGTTATTAGAATATGTAATTAATAGGTTGTACTAGAAAGGACTGCTGGTAGTGAGGAGGAGAGCTAAGAGCTTGGTAGGAAAGATAATATTTGTTGCTATGTTCATATATCTAGGCATGGCATAGATCAAAGACAGAGGATTAGTCATTTGTTGCTCTGCTTGTATCTCAAGGAAGGGTACAAAAAAAAATATAAGGGCTAGTTAGGTGCTGCTTTGATCATAAAAAATGTTATCAGAGCGTTGGTTTAGGAGCCAGCCCCTCCCGTACGTGAAAATATTGTCTGGAGTGTGCCTGCTCTGTGTGTAATCCTGTGATAGCTCATGTGGAGGCGATGATTTGGAAGGGGGAGCCTCAGTGATCTGTCATTTGAGGCAGCATGGATACAACATCCATGAGTGACATGGAGAAGCTCAATGGGGCCAATTTTTCTCTATGGAAATCATAGATGGATGACATATTAATTCTAAAGGACCAATATTTTCCAATTGAGGGAACAACAAGTAAACCTTCATCAATGACATATGAAGAGTGGAACAAACTTGATAGAAAGGACATTGCCACAATTAGGAAGTACTTAGCAAAGAATTTCTACTTCAATGTGGTTGGAGAGAAGACAACATAAGATATGTGGAAGAAATTACATGATATGTATGAGAAAAACAGAACATCAAACAATTTTTTCTTAATGAAGAAGCTGTATAACCTCAAGATGAAGGAGGGTGCTTCAGCTGTAGAGCATATAAATGAATTTATGATCATTACCAGTCAACTTGCCTCTGTTAAAATTATCTTGGATGATGAAATCAAAGCCATCCTACTCATGTGCTCCATGCTAGATAGATGGGAAAATTTGATAGTATCCATGAGCACTTTAGCTCCTGCAGAAACCCTAAAGTTTGATGATGTTAGCAGTTCAACTTAATGAATGAGGATCTGCAATGAAAATTAGTCACAAAAAACCATAACTGACCACGGAAGAAAATTTGATCGAAGTAGAAAAGGATGTTCAAAGTCAAGGGTAGATCAAAATCAAGAAGATGCATACTTACTTGATATCATTGTGGAAAACTAGGACACATGAAAAGAGAGTGTCGTATATGGTTCAGAGAGAAAAGAAGGGGAAAGAATAAATCAACTCAAATACAAAATCAACCAACACAAATGAAGGTGAGACCACTATTGTAGATTTAGATAGTGATGTTCTATTTATTGTTTCAATGGAAGAAGCATGCTTATATACTTCCAGCAGTAGTATTGATTGGATCCTAGAATCCATGGCATCTCACCATGTAACTGCATGCAACACCAATTTTGTCTCGTATGAAACTGGAGACTATGGTAGAGTACTTTTGGGAAACAATCATTTTTGTAATATTGTTGGAGTGGGAGATGTCTGAATCCAAACAAAGGATGGGCATGATATCTCCCTGAAACAAGTCAAGCATGTTCCAGAGATGCACATGATCCTAATCTCTATGTGACAACTAGATGATGAAGGATGCCCCACAAGTTTTAGAAAGAGTGGCTAGAAAATCAGCAAAGGAGCACTAATCATGTCTAAAGGACTCAAGACAGGGACATTGTACACCTTAAGAGAAACAATAAGAAAATTCGATGTGGTTGTTGTTGCAAAATAAACCACACCAGATTTATGGCATAACCGCTTGGGTCACATGAGCGAAAAGGGCCTAAAAATACTCATTGGAAAAAATATATGCTTCCAGGTTTGAAATGTTATGAACATGACCTCTGTGAGTATTGTATATATGGTAGGCATCGTATAGTTTCATTTATGAGAGGATGCCATGAAAGGAAAACAAACCTGTTAGAATTGGTTCATTATGATGTGTTTGGTCCAGTTAATTTTAAGTCTCTAGGAGGAGCCTCATACTTTGTTATATTCATAGATGATGCATCTAGGAAGGTTTGGTCCTAGACTATGAAAGCCAAAAATGAGGTACTTGACATATTTCATATTTTTCATGTTGGTGTTGAAAGAGAGAGTAAAAAATTGCTCAAGTGCTTGAGGACAGATAACGGTGGAGAATAGTGCTCCAATTCCTTCAAGGACTCTTGCAACAGGTTTGGCATAACGCATGAGAAGACTATCCTTGGCACTCCTCAATAGAATGGTACTGCAGAAAGGATGAATCACACTATCATGAAGAAGGTGAGGAGCATGCTATCAAATTTCGGGTTGGAAATAATGAGGAAAGCATGTTACCTCATAAGCCGATCACCTACTATAGCTTTGGACGGTGGCATTCCTAAAGAAGTTTGGAACGGAAAGAAGGTAAACAATTCCCACCTTAAAATTTTTGGATGTGAAGCATTTATGCATATTCCCAAAGGGAATANGAACTAAGTTAGACAATAAATCAATGAAATGTATTTTCTTGGGATATGCAGATGAGAGTTTGGTTACCACTTATGGGATCCATTTAAATGCAAAGTTATTAGAAGTAGGAATGTTTTATTTAATGAGTTAGAGATGTTTAAGAATCCTATAGGGGATATGGAGGTCAATTGCTGATAGATTTGTGTAACAACAAGAAAACATGCCACCGTTTCAAGAAAATAATGGAAAGAAGGCAGAACATGATGGACAACCAGCTGAAGATGATGGAAAACCAACTGAAAATGATGGACAATGAGAAGAAGAACCATTGAAGCAGACAATACAAGAGGTCCAACTAGAAAAAAACACCACCGCAGCTAGTTCACAGGACCACTAGGCCTCATAAGCCATCACAAAGGTATCNTAACAGGTATTACAGTTGGAGAATCATTTTTGGGCAGAAGCAGTGAGGCGGCATGTTATCTCAACAACTGATCACCTACTACAACCTTGGACGGTGGCATTCCTGAAGAAGTTTGGACCTACAAGAAGGTAAACTATTCTCACCTTAAAAATTTTGGATGTGATGCATTTGTGCATATTCCCAAATAGCATAGAACTAAGTTAGACAATAAATCAACGAAATGTATTTTCTTTGGATATGTGGATGGTGAGTTTGGTTACCGCTTATGGGATATGGTTAAATGCAAATTTATTAGAAGCAGGGATGTTATATTTAATGAGATAGAAATGTTTAAGAGGCCTACAGGTGATATGGAGGTCAAGAAAAATGTTGACAAATTTGTAGAGCAATAAGAAAACATGCCATCATTGAAAGGAAATAATGGACAACAGGCAAAAAATAGAGGACAGGATGTAGAAGATGAAGGACAGCCAGCTGAAAATGATGGATATGCAGCATAAAATGATGGACAACAGGACGAAGAATTCTTGCAGCATCCCTTGCAAGAGATCCAACCAAAAAATATACCACCACAACTGGTTTGCAGGTCCACTAGGCCTCATAAGCCATCACAAAGGTATCTGCCCTCAAATTATGTTTTATTAACTGATGAAGGTGAAACTCATTGTTTTCGAGAGGCTTGTGATGATGAGCATAGCAAATATTGAAATAAATCAATGCAGGAAGAAATGGATTCATTGTTGGAGAAAAAAACATGGGAGCTAGTAAAGCTTCCGAAAGGAAGAAAATATCTTCAAAACAAGTGGATATATAGGATCAAGCACAAGGATGAAGGGAAGAAGGAAAGGTACAAGGAAAGGTTGGTGGTGAAATTATTTTCCCAAAAAGAAGGTATTGATTTCACTAAAATTTTCTCACCTGTTGTTAAAATGCCATCCTTTAGAGTTATTCCTTGTCTTGTTGTTGATTTAGATTTGGAGTGTGAACAACTAGATGTGAAGACAACCTTTCTTAATGGATATTTGGAGGAGGATATTTACGTGGAGAAACCAGAAGGATTCAAAATTAAAGGTAAATAAAATATGGTTTGTAGGTTGAAGAAGAGCCTCTATGGG
>NWUY0300009097.1:78666-93469 GCA_004151065.3 Larix sibirica | reverse complement strand
ATATTCAAATTTATAAGAATTTTCTATAATTTCCAGAAAATTACAATTATTTTTAAAGTAAAATAATTTTATCCTATACAATTTGGGCAATCATTTCTAGAAAAAAGGAAATTGATGAATCTTTGATTTGGAAAAAAAACATGGAAAATTAGCTAAGGGTGAAATTTAGCCCCTAAAATTCTACCTAGTGTGAGTGAGGAAAATGTTTGATCTCTCAGGAGTTGAAATTGGTTTCTCTCCATCATCAAAAGGCTTAAAACACATGTCCAACAAGCCAAATTAATTTAAGTGGACGTTAAAATACTTTCATCTTCAACCCATTATTAATAACCTTTCTAATCTTGTTGTTTTACTTATGAGGGTCCACACAACCATAAAATTCTAACAAGCTATTATGTTGATCTCACAACACAAAAATGAATTTATGTATATATTCCCATTACACAAAAATGAATTTATCTACACATATATGGACTTTTCAAGAAATGGCCAATAGAAAAACTTAACTTCATACACGATGCTAAACTTTGCAATGAAGCATGTAATCAAGTCCAGCCAATAAAGTGTTCTTGTAAACATGAACCATTTTCCCAATGATGGAGCTGAGACAAGTTGCATATAAGACAAAATGTGAAAAGATAATGTGCCATAATTTAACTTAATGGAATCATATAGTAGTGGTTGCAGGGTAGAAGGGGTATGAACCTTCATTGCATTCTATTTATGTACCCCTTTACGAGGTTGTGTCACAAGCTCATTAACCTCCCAATTACATCAAGTAAGAGAGAGCACCCAATTGTTGAATACTAGAGTTGGGTGTGTAAACTAAACTCTTCAATTCTTCCACATTATGATACAAAGATAATTTGTTGTCGACATGATTTTATTGTATATGTGTACTACTTGAACCCCATGAGCTAATTGTAAGGATACTAATAGACAAAACTATTTTTACTTCTCTAAGTTAAACAAGCCAGAGTAACTAGGATTCTATAGATAAGGGAAGAGAGGAACCTATAACTTATGCTCCTTGCTCATTCTTCCAATGTTGAATGGATGAGCAAGAGAAGGAGGTCTTATCCCCACGAATCTTTCACACAAGACAAGCAAACACACCTTCTTCTTCTATAGTAACAAAACCCTGAATTGCATTCACAAAACTAAGTGAAACTCCTTCTAGATATACATAATTAGTTCAATGACGGAAAGGGAAAATTATTCAAGTAAAAACAATAAACCAAATACAAGAAAATATGGGGGTGGGGAAATGATATTCTATTATGATAAGAAAATATTACATCCCTATATCCATTACTTTGAGTGGTGAGATGGATACAAGTAATTTCTCCTTGGATTCATTCATTTTCAAGGCTCCCTCATCTCTAGTGGTCATCAAAGATGTCATCCAATAACCCTCCAATGCTTATCGTCAATCATTTACATGAAAATTAGACAAGTGGATAAAAAGGGACAAATTATACGTTCCATTATGTACATTGATAACCAATCTAAGTTCTCTCGAAATCCCCAAGAGCAATCCAAAATCTCTCTAGATAAAAAATCTAACAATCCCATATGAAGGAGGACCTTTTTATAGGCTTCTTATATCCTTCTAGGGTTTTTACATGAAGAAAGGGTCCACAAGCTAGAATAATATTAATATTTATGCTTTGGGCACCTCAACAATTATTAAAATAGACTAATCAAATTTGGAGCATGCCCTGATCGAGTTTGGCTAAGTCAAGGGGGTATGGGTGACTTTGACTCTACTCTTGCACCTAATGTGCATGTGGAGTTCCTTACTATTGTAACTTGATAATCACACAACATATAGAAAGATTATCATGTAATGAACTAGAAATAAGAAACAAAGAACCATAAATATAAGACAATAATAGAAGAATATGGAAGAAAAAGAGCTTTGTTATTATGGGAACAATGTTCACATACCTCTTATGGTAGGGAAACCATTCACTTGACTAGAGCTTCTTTACAATATTATTCACAAAACACTTCATAGCCTTGGACCTTCTTTAAATAGGCTCCAAATTTCCAAAAGCCTAACTACTTGACTGCCATGGTCAAAAGGAAATTTCTTGGTGGGTTTTAATAAAGAAAAAGACCCTTTTTACATTGACTATTGAATACTAACTTATTTGGCCTTATTACAACGTTATGGTCTTATACTATGTATGATTAATTCTTAGAGTTAAGGGGGTTAGGGTAGGACCCTAACATGCCCTCCCCCTTCAAAAACAATGTTTCACTCAATGCTAAAGGTGCGGAAATTGTTGTAAAACTTCCTTGATGGTGCACCCTCACAATTGTCTTTCACTAGAAGCCAATACTGCAACCAATTAATCCAAATGGAGTATTCCTCATCCAATTCTGGTAAAATGGTATGTTTGTAATTTGATCCCACCATGTTTTTAAGGCAAGTGACATGGAAAGACAGGGTGAATCTTGGAGTGGTCTAGCAGAGAAAGATTATAGGTGACCTATCCAATGCGTTGTAAAATGGTATAGGGACCATAAAAATTTGGAGAGATTTTGATGGGGATGAGTCTTGAGAGATGTATGTTTATATGGTTGTAGTTGAAGAAACACCTGATCCACAACTTCAAAGGAGCACTCAGAGTGATGTTGATCATCTTGTTGCTTAATTCTGTTTTTGTAAAGAATTAGATTATCAAAGAATGTACAAAATATCAACCCTTGTGTGGAGTGCGTCATCCACTTCCTAAACCCATGAAGTATATAGGAATTTATTGATAAGGGTTTTGGGTTTTACATTGCTTCATATGTTGTCATCTCTGTGGAACCATGATAAGTGGTATTATACCACCATTCAACCAAAGGGAGTCAGTGTTCCCATTGGTTTGTATTATCGACTTCAAAGCAACACAAGTAGTTTTCTAGGCACTTATTGACTGCTTCAGTTTGACCATCTGTTTGGGGTGGTATGTCCTGTTGAGATTAAACTGAGTGCCTTAAAGTTTGAAGAGATCTTGCCAAAAATTGTTGGTAAAAGTGGGGCCATGATCAAAGACAATATAAGTAGGCATGCCATGGAGTTTGAAAATTTGATCCTGGAAAAATTGGCCCACCAAAGAGGGTGTGAAAGTGGGTGGTAAGGCACAAAAACATGCATATTTGGTCGAACAATCTACTACCACCATAATAATTGTTTTACTACTTGTCTTAGGAAGCCCCACAATGAAATCCGATAGAGATGTCCATCTAGATATGATTTGGAATGGGGAGTGGCTGAAAATCCCTTGGTAACTTCATTGTTTCCAGATTATGTTGTTGGAAAATGTTGTAGGAGAAAAATAAGTTATGGCTATCTTTTTTCATGCCTTCCAAGAAGAAAGAATGCTTAATTATTTCATAAGTTTTATGAAATTTGGAGTGACCTTCTGTGGATGTTGAATGCAATTCCGCCAAGATACTTGGTTTCAATGTTGAATCTGTTGTGAGAAAGATGTGCTCCTTATACCTCAAAATATTTTGGTTCCATGTATACCCTGGTGGAGGATTCATATCATCTTGAATCCGTTTTATGAGTTGGTGAACTATGTCCTAGGACAACCATTCCTATCATGCTTCATCTAGCCATCCTGGGACGAGTAAGGATAAGGTGAAGAATGAAATTTCCTCTTTAAATTGCCTAGGAAAGGAATCAACCACCACATTGCCACGACCCTTCTTATAAATGATTTCATAATCATATTCCAACATATTAGTGACCCATTTCCATTGCTTAGGAGAGAAATGTCGTTGTTCCAGGAAATAATTGAGACTATGGTGGTCCATCTTGATCTGGAAATGTTGATTGATTAGATAAGGGTGCCATGTCTCAACTACATGAAGGATAGCCATCATCTCTTCTTCATAGATGGATTTTCCTAAGTTTCTATCACATAGTTGCTTACTAGTGAAGGCCAAGGGATGTCCTTCCAGGGATAAGACGTCTTCTAGTCCATGACGAGAGGCATCACATTCTAAGACAAAGGACTTAGCGAAATACAACATGGCTAGCAAAATTGTAGTACACATGGACTCCTTGAGGGTTGAGAACTCCTGCTACATTATGTCATGCCACGAAAAGGCATTATTTTCTTGAAATGCTATCAAAGGAGCTACAATATTCCCATAGTTCACCAAAAAATTACTATAATAACCTGCAAGGCTAAGGAATCCTCTCAAGCTCTTGAGAGTGGTGGGGTGAAACCAGCTCTTCATAGCTTCCACTTTCTTTAGATCCACCCGAGCCCCATCCCGACTTACAACATGGACCAAGTATTCAACCTCGGTCACCCCAAAATCACACTTGGAATGTTCACAAATAATTATTGGTCTTCTAATTTGTGCAAAGTATGAGAAAAATTTTGGAGGTGGATTTCCCAAGTGGGAATGTAAACCACGATATTGTTAAAGAAAACCAAGACAAAATGGAGGAGGAAGGTGCGGAAAGTCTTATTCGTGAGACTCTGAAAAGTGGATGAGGCATTGCAAAGGCTGAAGGGCATGACCAAGAAATCATAATGACCTTCATGATCATGGAAAGTTGTTTTGGGTATATCCCTTGATTTCATCCTGATTTGATGGTATCCCTAAGGAAGGTCAAGTTTGGTGAAGAATTTGGCACCAAGTAACTCATCTAAGACATCATCAATGGTTGGAATAGGAAATTTTTCTTTGATGGTGATTTTGTTGAGAGCTTGGAAATTAGGACACATGCACTAATCACCTTCCTTTTTTCGGACTATACCCAAAGGATAAGAATAAGGACTGGTGCTAGGAAAAATAACACTGGTGGACAACAATTCCTGAATGGTCTTTTCAATTTCAGTCTTAAGGGAAAAATGGGTGGTGGTAAGGAAATACATTGGGGGGTTGACTACCTAGAATTAAAGGAATGACATGATCATGTTCCCCACGAGATGGAGGTAAACCCTTGGGTGAATCAAAAACATGTTGGTACTTGGAGAGAACATGTTGCAAGTCGGGGTGAAGATCCAAGGGGGATGTCCATAAATTATTTGGCATTGAACTGAGCAATAATACCAGAATGACCCTTCTCAACAATTTCTCCATGTGGTGGGAAGAGAAAATTTCAGGTGAAACCAGATTAATTCCCTGAAGGTGATAAGTGTGCCTATCTTGAGTAAACTGGAGAAAAATATCGCAAAAATCCATGGTGATAGGACCTAAGGTCCTAAGCCATTCAACGCCCAAAATGACATCACAACCCCCGAGGTCAATAGAAAACATATGATTTTCTTAATGGTAGTCTCCCATTTATAGTTTTACATTCTCACATCAACCACAACATTTCATTGTACCCCCATTGGTTATCAGTATTTGGAAATTTGAAATGGAGCGGATGTAGCAATGGGTGTCTTTGGCCACACACATGTGGATGAAATTATGGGTGCTTCCACTTTCAATTAGCATGATGACTTTCTTATGATTTATGTATCCAATCTATTTTAGTGTCTAAGGAGTAGAAAACCCAGATAAATCATGAAGGAAAAAGTGTGGTTTATCTTCGAAAATTGGCATATTCAGAGCATCTTCAAGAGGTGGCATTTAATCATCACCTTCCAGTTCAGGTAGGGGTTCTATTGTGTTGGATTCTGGTACCTCAGGGGGTTTGGATTCGATCAAGAATATTTTTTGTTCTTTACATTTATGTCCTTGAACATATTTTTTCATCACAATTATAACAAAGTTCAAGGAACTGATGCTCAACCATGGCCTCTAGGGTGAGCTTATGGATGTAGAAAGGTAGGGTGGGAGGATTGTTGGGAGGGGGGACCATGGGAGATGCAGTGTGAGTAGAAAAGGAAGAGTGCTTGGTTTGGGCATTGAGGACCAATTCAACTTCACGATATTGATCACAAGATTCCAACCAATTGGAGGGTCATTACATGAGGACATGTGCACGAATTTCCTCCTTGAGGTCATTGATGAAACATTCTAAAAAAATAATTAGAGCCCTTCAGTGTAGATGGCCAACTTCTTAAATGTTGTCATGCAGTCTAGAACTGCTCCTATTTGATGTAATTTAGTCAATCCTCCTAAATATTGAGTGCCATGGTTAAATCAAATATAAAGGATATTCACAAATTGGCTCCAAGGGACATCGAGATGATAAGACTTCTGGTACCATTTCCACTACTTCTATAATTTTGAATTTAAATATAAGAACCCAAGTTTCATCTTTTGGAGATAATCTTTAATTCCACGGAATGAAAAATAATGTTCCATTTGAGTCACCCAACTTGTAGGGTTAGAGCCATCAAATTTGTACATGTCAATTCTCAAAAAATGGTACCATGGAGTTTTTTCTTCGAAGGAGGGATACAATTGTTCTAGGAATAGAGAGTGATATCCTTGGTTGTCAGTGACCACAAATTCATGATTGGAGGTCTCCCATGGGGAAACATATCCACAATTATGGGCAATAGTAGTTAGCAGGTAATAGTTTTTGGAGCGCTTATTTTCTTGTTCGTTCATCCATTGGGTGAGTTGGAAAATGTCCTGGGTGAGGTGGCGTACATCCTGGGTGAGTTGTCCCACCTCAAAGGAAAAAGGGTTGGAAGGTTTCAGATTTTGTTGGGTGGTATTCTAGTTGGTATTCTCCATGTTGGCCTGGTTGCAGGTGTGTACCATGGGAGTAGATAAGTAGGAAGTGAAAAAGGAGAGGGGCAGTGGCTACCAAATAGGGTTGTGGGATATATATATCAAAATGATCAATATGAAGCAAGGATTCCAATGAGACGGGTCACAAATAAGGGATTTTTGGATCCTGTAGAATTTTTTAATGTTGGGTCTTGAATGTTACTACATTGACATAGTTTCCAAATTCCTCTTAGATTAAAAGATGGAGAAATTTCATGCGACCTCCCCTAGTGAATTTGCTTGCTACTGAAATTGAATGAAGAAATGTCACAAACATGTTGCAGAATGAAGGGTTTCTAGGTTTTCTGGGGTTCTAAAGTCAAAGGATTTCCATGTGTTATAGCTATCTTATATTATACTTTATGGGTCCAACAATATTACTTGACCCAATCTCTTAGGTCACTAACTAAGCAAGCTCAACCATGCCCTTAGCTGTATACAAGACTACTTAGGTATGTGAGATTATATTCTCAAGTGTTGTTCTTGGTAGAACTATAGCAACAAGACAATCATAGTTTGGTTTCAGGTGACCTATGGGACTTCCAATATACTTGAGGGTATATGGAAATGATTTTCTGTGTAGGTGTTGTTTGATGCAGTACTACTCGAAGGGGTACCGACAAGATTTACAACGATGTCCAAAAATTGCACCAAATGAGGGTACAACATGACTAAGTACTAAATGTATTCGTTGCATGTATTGCTGCCCAACTATAGGTCTATCCATTGAATGACAGATCTCCGTGGTGATTTTCAAATGTTAGAACATGTCTCTAGCCTAAAACAAATCTATCAATTCTCAAAGGCATGTTGTCTCGGGATTGTGGCTTTGCTACTAGTGTTTCTGTTCCTTATTGCTGTATCTTGAGAATCACACAATATATAGCAATACTAGCCTGTAATGATCCAAAAATAAACAACACAAAATTAGAAATATGAGACAATAATAGCATAATATGGTAGAAAAAGAGAATTGTTATTATGGGAACAATGTTCACAGGCCTCTTATGGTAGGGCGACCATTCACTTGAGCATGGATCCATTACAATATTCTTTACAAAACAATTCATAGCCTTGGATCTTCTTTAAATAGGCTCCAAATTTCCAAAACCCTGACTATTTGACATGGTCAAAAGACAATTTTTCTAGTGGGTTTTAATAAATAAAGAGACCCTTTTTACATTGATTATTGAACACTAACTTATTCATCTTTATTACAAAGTTATGGAATTATACTATGCATGATTAATTCTTAGAGTAAGGCGAGTTAATGTAAGACCCTAATAGTGTAACTTTAGAAGGAAATGGTGTGCCCATTAACCCCTACATGCAACTTTTGAAGGAAAGGCTATAGTGAATGATAAAATAGGGAAACAACTCAATATTCGCAAATTTCTAGGATAAATCATGATACTCTATGAAAAATAGACCACACTATAATGCACCTCATGGATAGAACTACTTGGTACATCCAATGGAAATTCCCACAATAACATATGCTTGTTAACATATGAGGTCAACAAAGAATTGCATGTTCAAGATAAATTATGATGCTTATTCATTAAAAATGGACATTCAAGCTTGTGGAGCTAGTCACTACCACATTGTTGTAGATAGATTACAACAAAACCACATGCAACCATAAAAAAAAGTAAGATAACCATCCTTCCTTTCATGAGTCGAGCATCCCTGTGCTCATGTATGAATCAATTCAAGTACAACATATCAATAGCTCATGCCACAACAAAATCAAAAGAACACACCACAATACATAATATATATAAATGGATTCTTGTTGATTTAAATATAAAAACATTGAATAAGATGAGCCCCCGAAGCTAAAGGGAATCAAACAAGTATAAGAAACTAAACATTTAGATGAAAAGAGCTCCAAACCAAGGTTCCAATGTTGGCCACAAGGAGCCACAAATGTCCATGGTATTCGATAGAATTTGGAACACTAAGACCACTAAGTATGTTTCTCCACATGTGATAATGAGCTAAAGTCAAACATGGGAGGAACCATCTAGTCAAAAATCAATACTGAAAATCCCTTCTATATGAGAGGTAATCCACCAATAGTGAAAATGGAACCCAAGGTATTGGTATGTTCATAAAAGGTGCGAATAAATGGTATGAAGTTGAACATTGAAAGGAACTATGTGATTAGAAACCAATGATGACAATACATTGCCAAAATGGATAACTCCGCTAATGAGGAAAATGGAACTCAAGATACCAAGCCTTTAATAAAAATCCTGGAGTAAATGTGTTCAAGTCTATAGGATTAGATATATTGGAAGAAGGGAAATGAAGCAGATTCCCTTTAACTAACATGAGATAAGAATATATTTGAGGAATGATCAATACATAGATTGAACTCAAGAGAACTAGTGCAACCATAGGAAGGTGTCACAAGACATTTATTTTAAAACAAATCAAACATGCTAATACCAACACGGGTAGTGTTCCACTTCAAGGGAAATCATGGGGAACATGACTTAACCAAAGGTGAAATTTAGGGATTCCTTAATAAGTAAGAGAAAGTAACAATAAACAAATTGTGCAAATAGAGACTCATTTTGACAAACAATTTGGGATTATAAGGAAGAGAAAGTAAGAGTAAGCAAATTGTGAAAAAAGAGACTCAATTTTGACAAAAATTTAGACAAGATAGGAGTAATTGATTCCATTGTCTCCAATGCATCATTAATCCTCAAGCTAAGTCATTTGAAGGAGTAAAAGGATCACACTAAGCTAGGGAAATGGTAGTGTTAGTAATACAATTCATTTACATGAGAGGCTTGTTGAACTAGACAACAATAATGCAATGGTCACTTAGTTGTTGGGAAACACAATAAGTCAAAGCATGATGAACTTCAACATTAGAAGCAAGGGGTTCATGCAAATAGAGGGGTTGCAACATGAATACAAGATCTTGTGGGGTTATCTATTTAGGCAAAACATTCTTATATATTTGGAATTCTTCAAGATTAAAATATAGGTGAAAATAATGATATTTCCCACAAATAGCACAAATATGTTTCAGGTGAGACCTATGTTTTAGTTGTGTTTTACCACATTTTCCTTGGTATTATCAACAATGCACCCTTGCCCTTGGTTCATATTCATATGTTTCTTAGACTTCCTCTTAGATGGATCCTAGTTACTTTGTTGGATTTCACTATGTTGGGAAGGAGGAGATAGGACAAGTTGTTACGCAAGGTATTAAGTTTGGTATGATATGAAGTAGAAATCACCCAAACCAAAAGTCATTATTAGGTTAAGTTTGGGTTTTTCATGATATGAATTAGAAAGCACCCAAACCAAAATTCATTATTGGGTTAAGTTTGGGTTTTTCAAGGTAGTCATTATTACTTCACCAACACCTCCAAATGATGGAATATTAGTATTCTCTGGACTACTAGCCACGCTACACAATAAAACACTATTACAAAGATTCCTATGAAAGGGAAAAGTAAGATCAGGTTCAAACAACAAGGGAACTTATATGGGAAGATGAAAACAATATGTCTCATCTATCAACCAATAGAATTAATTAATCATTCAATATCATGGTTCCACATAATTCACAAGGTTAATTTTATGCAATAAAATTCAACTAACCCTACACACAATCAAGTATCAAGGAGAGATATAAACAACCCAAAAGACAAAGGATAATATAATCTTAGAGTTTTGTTAGACCAAAAGAGAGAGTCCTACTAAGGATTATTTTAAGATTTATAAAATAATGAAGATGCATGGCTTCATGAACCAAGAAACATCAATAAGTCGTCATTTAATTAGGTATGCAAAGTGTGTACTTCATGTGTGTATTGCATAAAATAAACCAGCATAGATCCATCTTAAACCNAATTACATACTTCAACTAAGAGTTTAACTTTATGTTGACTATTCAATAGGTTGTCCAATTGTATAGTTGAATGACCACAACATGGCCTACATGATTGATTCTTCCCTCGTGAATTGAACACACTGTAACAAACCAAGTTTTCCATATTAGTAATTTATGTGAATTTTCAAAAAAGTTTCATAATGAACTTTTAACAATAGGATATGAGATACGGTAATTCCACATAAGCATAACTTTGTTTGTTTACTCTTCAACAATGTTGAACATGTCTAACTAATCTTATCTATGCAACTTCTTTGAACACATAAAAGAACAACCTGCATACTATATAGAATAAACAACATAACTTAATATAAAATAAACACAAAGCTGTCATAGCTAACTAATGCAACAGATACATATCAAGATACATACCATGTACACCATTTTACCATCGTTCACCCCCAACTTGGGCTACGTCCACAAAGGAGGAGGGTCATATCTTTTATTAGCTATCGAGACAAGGTTTACATCTACAACAAATTGTTGTATTCATCAATTTCCAACCTTTCAAACCTTTCAAGGTTTTCTATTCTTTTAGATAGTGATCTTTCTATCAAGAAAGGAAAATAAACATTTACATTCTAAATTTCAATTTTTGCCATCGATAGAAAGGTATAAACTCAAACAACGAATAAACCCGATTAAGTATGGTACATACAAAACCTTAGATCCTCATGGATCATTATCCTTTTCAAATATACATACGACAAGTTATTTATATAATCAAAGCAATAAGATGACTATGATCAATTTTCATATATATATATATATTAAACTATATATAAGGTCAAAGCATAAGATATACTATGATCTATTTTCTAATATAAATAACAACTCTATCTATAAAATAAACTATATCTTGATTTTCCCATAATAGCCATAACCATATTATTTAAAAGGCTAAAAGATATAAGATCAAAGCATAAGATATACTATGATCTATTTATTTTCTAATAATATAAATGACAACTCCATATAAAAAATAAACTATATCTTGATTTTCCCATAATTACCATAACCATATATTCAAAAGGCTAAAGGATATAAGATCAAAGCATAATTACTCTAATTAGGTGAGGTTAGTGGTATCTTACGCTAATTACGAGGGGGCAAGTGGCAGCCCAGCTTGGTTTTAACACTCTACTGAGGAGACAATTCGCTGAAATTATTCCTTACTTCCTCCACCAGATCTCAGTTAAGTGATGGTTTCATTTCCATTCTCTTAGTAATGGTGGAGTGGACCTCATCAGGCGCATGCTAAATAAATGTAAATATAATGGATGGTTGTGAGTATGTGTGGCCTTCAAGTTGAATTAACTATGCACACCATCAACTTATAATATTTATCAAAAGCTTGATAAATAATTAGTAATACTTTAGATGTTTTTTCCTATATAACTTTTTAAGACTAACTCCTTTATATATATACATGAATAGATTGCTTAATTTACTTCTTAATACTTAGGTAGTGTAATCCCCTCAAAAACCTTGGATTTGTTTAAATTTTAAAGACTATGTATATATATAAATAACTCCTTTGTAAAATTTCTTTGGTATATATATGTATTCATACATATAGATATATCTATATATGGAAGGTGTGCTTTCTATAATAACAAAGATATAGTTCATATATTTCTATTATCTCCTATAATGTATAAATGGCCTAGCTTGCCATAAAAAGGATTTTAGCAATTATATTATAATTAATATAATCATACTTGTAAATAACAAATATTCCAACATGTTGATTAATAAGATAAGTTCATCAAATATATCTATAATAAGCTAAGTTCCTTTTAGTAATAGTAATTAATGTACTCTCTAGCATTTTCTATCGGAAGTATTTATAATAATAGAATGCCCCTTTTTGGTTTACTTAGGGTTATCAAATCCTAGTTATCTTCATATGAAAAGGTGCCTTTAATACTAAAATTTGCAGCAAAAAGTTATCGTCTTCAACTTACGATGACAACTAAGACAAAGTAACCTGTCACTCTAGTTTTTAAGCACTTACTGGCACTAAGATGACCCCCTATCATAAATGTCCTGATTATCATGGCTTCCTAGTCAATCGGTCTCTTTCTCCCTTTAAGAACTTGTTACCCTGTTGTTTAGTTGTGTAGTCGCCATTCATCTCTTGAATCCAAGATAACGCTTATGAACGCTACTTTCAAGGTCCACTGGTGGGGCCTTGGCCTTGAGCTCGCCACCAGGGCTGTTTACATAGATACAATTGCAATAATTATTTATATTTACACAAATTATTGGCTTGAAAAAGAGGGGTGTTACACAAACACATTTGGATTCATTTGACACCTACATGATGCACTTTTGTGATGCATTAATTGCCTTAGGTAACCTAATGAGCTAGCTGGTAAGTACACAACCATACTAGGCATCCATTTTTCATGAATATAAGGGTTCCTGGCCATCCTTACGGCCAAATTAGTCACATGGGTTCTCATGATTGAATCTCAAACATTCACATAGGGATTGGTTCTCCTTCTAACTTAGCTTTTGTTTATAAATATAAACCTTAAAACTTATGGGTTAAAGGATTATATTGTTGATATTTTACTAAAGGGCATAGAGAAATTGTTTACTTCCACTCACATATTATTTGTGTTTTCTTACACATGTTGCATGTTTTTCCTTGCAAAATGCCATTGCATAAAGGGAATTNNTTAGTAATACTTTAGATGTTTTTTCCTATATAACTTTTTAAGACTAACTCCTTTATATATATAAATGAATAGATTGCTTAATTTACTTCTTAACACTTAGCTAGTGTAATCCCCTCAAAAACCTTGGATTTGTTTAAATTTTAAAGACTATGTATATATATAAATAGATCTTTTGTAAAAAAAATTCGATATATATGTGTGTGTGGAAGGTGTGTTTTTTATAATAACAAAGATATAGTTCATATATTTCTATTATCTCCTATAATGTATAAATGGCCCACCTTGCCATAAAAAGTATTTTAGCAAGTATATTATAATTAATATAATCATATTTGTAAATAACAAATATTCCAACATGTTGATTAATAAGATAAGCTCATCAAATATATTTATAATAAGTTAAGTTCCCTTTAGTAATAGTAATTAATGTACTCTCTAGCATTTTCTGTCGGAAGTATTTATAATAATAAAATGCTGCTTTTTGGTTTACTTAGGGTTATCAACTCCTAGTTATCTTCATATGAAAAGGTGCCTTTAATACTAAAATTTGCGGCAAAAAGTTATCGTCTTCAACTTACGACGACAACTAAGACAAAGTAACCGGTCACTCTAGTTTTTAAGCACTTACTAGCACTAAGACGACCCCCTATCATCAATGTCCTTGATTATCATGGCTTCCTAGTCAATCGGTCTCTTTCTCCCTTTAAGAACTTGTTACCCCGCTATTTAGTTGCGTAGTCTCCATTCATCTCTTGAATCCAAGATAACGCTTATGAACACTAGTTTTAAGATCCACTGGTGGAGCCTTAGCCTTGAGCTCCTCACCATGGTCGTTTACATAGATACAATTGCAATAATTATTTATACTTACACAATTATTGGCTTGAAAAAGAGGGGTGTTACACAAACACATTTGGATTCATTTGACACCTACATGATGCACTTTTGTGATGCATTATTGCCTTAGGTAACCTAATGAGCTAGATGGTAAGTACACAACCATACTAGGCATCCATTTTTCATAAATATAAGGGTTTCTGGCCATCCAAATTAGTCACATGGGTTCTCATGATTGAATCTCAAACATTCACATAGGGATTGGTTCTCCTTCTAACTTAGCTTTTGTTTATAAATATAAACCTTAAAACTTATGGGTTAAAGGATTATATTGTTGATATTTTACTAAAGGGCATAGAGAAATTGTTTACTTCCACTCACATATTATTTGTGTTTTCTTACACATGTTGCATGTTTTTCCTTGCAAAATGCCATTGCATAAAGGGAATTGTTGCTAGATTGCTATCACGTTAGAGATAGTATATCGGAGGAATGAAAGCACCCTACCAGTAAGAAGGAATGGAGTAAACCAGCATAGATCCATCTTAAACCTGTATCTATCAAGCACCGAGAGGGATCCAATTTCTTGAGGTGTATTTATTTTTTTAAATTTAAACTCAAGAAATTTGATCTCTCTTGATTGATAGATCCAGGTTTAAGTTTTAAGTTT